>JAOTRS010000044.1:6862218-6877374 GCA_028565755.1 Dinotopterus cunningtoni
CAGAGAGTGTAAAGTTTATGTGAGGATTGTGTTACAATGATTTTCTTTTTGGTAAAAAAGGCGAACAAAGGCACTGTAGAGTGAATTGTAACAGACAAAAACGTGAGTTCCAGTAGGTCACGGAGTCACTGAAGACACAGAGGGGATCTTGTGCCTGAGCTTAAAGTCTCTGGAGCCTGAGTGGGCTGCATTACTCCCAACTGTTTTCTTTGGCTCCTAGTGACCACATCAGCCATTTCCTGCCTGTGCAGGAATTAGAAGTGCTTTGATTTAGACACTGACGCACCACTGCTTGCTAAAACAACCCCCAAATATTTTATTCATTGCTTTTAGCTTAACTTTAATCTAAAAGTTTCTATCATTCAAATAGCATTAGCACACTGATTATGTACGTTGAAACAGAAAGATATGATCCACTGCTTTCATGTCTCCTTTTCCCATCTAGGACCAGTGTGAGTAACAGACCTTGATTTAAAAAAAAAAAAAAAAAAGTAACACTGTTTTGCCCATCATCTTACATTTAACAAACAAAATTGGATATGTGACAGCAATCGGGATGAGAAAAGCCAGCCGTCTGATTAAAGAGGCATCATTACCTGTGCATTTGAGACATCCGGCACGTCCCCATGCATCCGTCTGGCACAGACATGGGCAGGAAATCCGTCACTCCTTCTGCTTCTTAAATACGTCTGAAATCTAATATGTTGCTACACGAGTCACTTGAGAGATGAGAGAGAGTAAAAATTAGAGAAAAATCAGCATACTTACTCTACCTGAGTGGATCAGGTCATGACAGGTGTGAGTGCTGAGACTGGCTTGATCAACCTGACATTTTTATTTATTTATTTATTTTTGGACAGTTTTTTTTTTTTTTCTTTTTTGACTGCACTCATCATGTCCTAATCAATATGACGTGCCCAATGCACTCACTTTATTAATATTCATGCGTTCATTAGCATGAGGCTGGTGCCGGAGCTGGTGCAGTCTAAGCGTTGCGCTAATGTAGCCACTCGATGCAAACATTGTTTCTAGGGAAACCAGCTTAATGAGGTGCCTACGGTAAGGGTGATACTGTAAACAGATAACACCTTCTCACAGCGCTTTGCTTACCTTGCTTTGCCTCTCTCTCTCTCTCTCTCTCACACACACACACTCACTTTTTCTTTCTCTTGAGATGGCACCTGCAGCTGCAAGGTGCAGGTTACCATAATTTCAATTTAAGAGTGTGAAATCCCTTTGCATGTCAACTCCCTTTGCAATTTACCTGCCACCAACTACATCTGTTTCACAGCTGTCTGCTTTAATCATATAAAATGCTCCTAAAACTAAGTTAACCTCAAATTAAGGATTTGAGTGGAAGGCTGGGTAGATGGATGGGTGAATGGATGGATGGATGGATATGGGTGGATGAGTGGGTATAGGTGGATAGATGGTTGAATATGGTGTGAATGGATGAAGGGATGCTTTGGTGGGGAATTGGTGGGTCAGATGAATGAAAGTGGGTGGATGGGTGGAAGGATAGATGGATGAATGGGGATAGATAGATATGGGTAAATTGTTGTACAGTTGCAGGAATAGGTGATGGGTGGATTAAGGAAAGGATAGATGGGTTGGATGTAAGGATGGATGTTAGGATGGATGGATATACAGTAGGTGGTTAGATGGTAGGGTATGGTGTGGATGAGTGAAGATGTTTTGGTGGTAAGGGTGGGTCAGATGAATGGATAGGTGGATAGATGTTAGGATGGAAAGATAGATAAACAGACATGATAGTGATATTACAGCTTTTGGAATTTTTGCCTGCACTTACCTAACCAGTTCCGAGCTAAACCAATCAGTGCACTCTCCCTCAGGTACAACACCATCCCACTCAGAATATGCAGTGTGTGTAAGGAGGTTTGGAATAATAGGAGCAGAAATAATAGCCTGGGAGAGACAGAAGCCCAGGGAGGGGCGAGTGTAAAGTGGTGCTGGGGAGGCACTGTAGGTTGGGCTGGATAATTGTGTCTGCTTAGCCGATAAACGATGTAGTAAAAGCCATCTGGCATACATCATCCAGGGATTAAAAAATAGAAAGAGGGAGAATTGATCCTGCTAAAGGAAGGCAAAAAGGTACGCTAAATAGATGAGAAAAGTGTAAATATAATCATGAAGCTTGTGCTGTAGACACCTGTATTTACATTTGATTGTTGAGGCTTTCCAGGAAAAAAAAGCGTACGTGAATACATTGTGGAATATAATTTAAGATGTAAAGAATAAAAGACAACTACGGAGCATCAACGTGTAAATTATAACGCATAGGGAAGTCAAATATTTTCCCCTAACAGCACATTGTGAAGAGTTTTATGACTCTTATACCATGGCAGTTTCCCAGTATTTCTTTATTAATTCAAGAAGAATGTCATACTTTTAATCCATTTCAAGTTGTATTAAATATAAACAAAAATCTCTGATTGTAATTGTCCCTGATTGACAGTCCGCGATTGGCCTGCCATACTTTTATCCGCTACAAAATTAATTAGACAAAAACAAAGTGTCATATTAAAGCAAAACTGACAGACTTGACTACAGATTAACACTATATAACAGATACATATTTTCTTTTCTTAATTCATTACCTACCTTTGAACTACAGTCAATGTTGCTGTAATAGAAAATACATCAGCACCAACTTCTGACAAATCAAAATCTAGTATTCTGGTTGTATAAAATCTAATTAACTGGGATCTCAGTGCGTAAAATAACATCAGTCTTACTTTAGTGATTGAAACACATCCTAAGCCTCACAATTAATCATTTTTTAGTTGTTTTTAATTTTATCACTCAATATCATTTTTATGTATGACAAATGCTTAACACAGTAAACATGCTTGTTAATTTCTGCATCATAATCAGTTCATATTGCAGCATGGATTAGATGTACAACACAGAAAAATTCCAAGATGTGATTACAACGCAGCTAGCATGGAGCCGTGAGCCAGACACACCCACTCTTTACAGTATCATGTCTCCGTTTGCAGTGCAGTAAACAGGTAAATCAGGTAAAAATTCTGGTGTAAAGCTACTCTTCAAGCCTTTTTTTGTTTTATAAAGTCTGTGCAAGCATTAAAAAAAATCATGCCAACTTTGTCTCTAAACTTTAAAAGGATGTTAAGAGTTTTAAACCAACATCGGACAGTTTTTTGGTCTCTTGTCGATGTTGGCTTATTCCTGGAAAAGAAAATATACTCATTTACCTAAACAATAAATAAGTATATTTTCTTTTCCAGGAATAAGACAAGCAGTGTTAGTACTGCTTGGGGGTGTGTTTATTAGGTCTCATGTCATACAGCTTTTATGGATCTATAAAAAATTAAACCCAAGACAAATAACCAAATTAATATCAATTTAGAAATGTGAAAACTATTTTACTTCACTCATCCGTTACATCCTTTGTCCTGTTCAGGATCACAGAGTGGCGCATACTGGCACATATTCATTGCTAGGCACACAAACATAAACACACATACACCAGGCAATTTGGAAACACCAGTTACTGTAGCTTAATCTGCCTGATTTTGAACTGTGGGAAGTAACCAGAATATCTAGAGGAAACCCACCAAGCATGGGGAGAACATGCAAACTCCACGTACACAGACCTGAGGCAGGAATCGAACCCTCGACCCTGGAGATGCAAGGTCACTGTGCTATACCACTACCCCCACCATACCACCTATTTAATGTCATCTTGAATTAGATATTTTGTGTGGGTGGGGGACGGCTTTTGTGCGGTCCAAATGATATACATCACAAAATTGTCAAACCCAATCATGTGAAATGAAAAAGTGAATGTAGTTTTAAACATTAATGGTGACGAGATTTTATAAAATATTGTGATGAGTCTTGCTTGCCTTGTTGTCTGTTGTTTCTAACTGTATTATTGTTCTGCATAATCCTAATTCCTCTCAATGCAAGTGTTCCGGTCCTGATGATTCTGATTCCTTTGACACGGAAAAAAGGGAATAACTGAGCAGGTGCAATTAATGTGTGCTGAACATGAAGTGTCTAATTTTTGATTACTTAAAGGAGCTATGCTTTCTTGAGATTTTTTTTTTTTTAACTTTCAATTCTCTTGTTTGATGATCCCTTATGTAAGTTCCACGACAGTGTTTACAGTCAGAAATGGCTCCAAGTAACACCAATGCAGAAGGTTATACACTCTTAGTTTTCAAATGAAACTTAAAATTAAATTTTAGAACCAGCACAGCCACTAAAACTAATTTTAATCCTAATCTAGGTTAATCTTGTAATCTTTCATATGACTTGAGTTGCATAACTTCCTTTAAAATTACAGACATGAGGTCTTCTGTTATAAATGCTTCAGTATCCACATGGATCAACACTTCCTGTTTAGGCCGAACACCGTCTACCGGCCTTTTAAAATGACGGGATTAATCAGATGCATGTTCTGAGAGTGAGGGTGGGAGACATAAAGACAGAGGTTACATGAAGGCCATTGCTTTGTTGTTTTGTCTGCAGTCAATATTCATAATCTGTGAAAAGAAAAGGAAAAAAAAAAACATTTTTGTACAGCTTTATAAGGAGAGAAAAAATGTCAATTGAGTCACTCCAGAGCTGCATATCTAATCAAATATGAATAAAGCCACTTAGGAGGCCATTCTGCTCTTGTTATTGTGACATTTCAATGAGACATGAAATCTCATCTCACTGTCGATGTCAGCTCCACTCAGCAAAAAGACAATACGCGCCTGACCTTTACAAATAAACTTGTGCCTCGATTTCATTAAAGGCTCCACTTAGCCAATCGTTTGCACTCTATAAATCAGTCCAAGTGAATCTATTTTGCATTGCTTAATTGAAGGTCTGTTTTTTTTCTTCTTTTCTCGCTGTACAAGATCTTGATGGAGGAGTGTGTGGTGATGGATGAAGAGATCAGTGCAAACCGTTCGAGGGAATCAGGTTGAGATTGATCAGTGCCCTATGGGAGAAAGTCAGAAGACTGGATATGGCCTTCACGCCACAACTCCCAGATTACAGCCTTAACAGCTCAGCCTGTCTTTCTTCTCCGTTTTTCTCTCTAATGGCAACGTACGTATATCTTTGTGTGTATGTGTGTGCATGTGTCTGTGTGTACAAGGCTGGCGATGGATGAGCCGCTAGCCTGTGAATTGTTCCTGTGTCTTTCATGAACTTCCATCAGTGGCTATTTCAAGTGCTGCTATTGGGCCCGTTTGTTCAATTTAAAAGGCGGGCGATTTATAGGCATAGCCCGCGGAGCCTTCTGTAATCCCAGAGGACATTTTTGTTAGGGCTTAGTTGTGGCCTTAGCGATGCCATGGTGCAATACTGTAAACCGACTTCAAAGAGTGTATTATTCCCTGACGTAAAGAGCATGAAGTGCGTAATGTCTTCACGGGACTAGAGAAAGCAAAGGACTGACTTTCCATCTGGATCCGTCTTTGTTTTTTTCTTTCGTAGCATCATTTCTGTCTGTAAATTTGAGCTTTAAATAGAAGTCAAGCCCGAAAAAAGTAGAACTGTGCATGTGTGTGCTTGCGTGTGCATGCGCATGTGTGTGTGTGTCCTGGATGACTCTGTAGATGTGTGTGGGGTACGATCAGTCATATAAATGCCATATGGGATGTCAGGATGTGTGTTATTTACCCTGACCCCTCTATGAAGTCTGCTATTTCACAAGAAATAAAGAAAAAACAAACAAAAAACAAAACAAAAAAACACCAAAAATAGTGAAATGCATGACATGCTGGAAATTATGTGGTAATGCATGATATTTTACAAATGCAATTCTATTGTTTTTAGCAGTGAAATATTTCACATTGCACTGTATATTTTAGTAGCCCAATTTGAAACAAACAAACAAAAAAAAAAAACATCTTGCAAATCTTGTCCACGTTATTGTTATTGATTGTCCTGTTCACTTTTATGCTTTTAGAAAAAATATCACCAATAGGCCTCTATTAGCATTTGTTGCTTTTGCAATTTTGACCACTAGGTGCAATATCTATGGAGCCAACTATTACATTTAATCCAATTATATATGTATATAAGAGCTTTTTACAATGGTCATTGTCACAGCGCAGCTTTACAGAATCAAAAGAAAATATGGAAATGTGTATGAAATGTGAGAAAATGTTTGTTTGAATCAAATCAGATTGATCAGATATCACTACATAAATAAGGCCGTGAGTGCATTGCACCATGATTGCCTGACATCTAGAAATAAGAAATTCAATTAGAAGTGATTTGGAATGAGGACTTTATAATTTCATTAATGACAGATTAATTTTTTTTTTAATGTCTGGTACAAATGGTCAGGGTTTGCAAAATGGACAAGCCCTACCAGATTGTGTACTATAGATGTTTTTTTTTTTTCAGTGTGTTGGTGAGCGCTTAGTAACATCAACCATGTGACTTGATTTAAATAACTATTAAATATGTATTTAATAGTTCTATGCAATCAAGCAAGCTGATACACTGCTATGCCTTCTTACTTCCCTGATGAGTAAGTCAAGCGCATGTCCTTAGCACTGTTCATGAACCGAACTGTTATTTAAAGTTTTTCAATCCAGCTCAATCAGGAGCATCAGTTTATTTGACATCTAAATCTTTTGTCTTTGAAAAAACTATATTAATGGCTTTTATGCAGCTAAATGTGAAGTTAATAATTTTTTTATTAATGAGTTCTTTTTAAATGCAGAGACAGATATGACAAAGTTAGAAACAATTTGAGAAAACACAAGGAAGGAACTTAGAGAGGAGCCAAACTCCAAAGGGGACTCTTCTGGGTGACACTGTAGACATACATCCTGAAATACACGTGTAGACAGATAAAAATTATGCTTCCAACGATCTATCCATCCAAAAAAAAGCATTCAATATTTTCAAGTGCAATATCTCAGCTATTAATTTTCTACCACTGTTGTGTAGTATAGTAAGTCCCCTACATACGAAAGAGTTCCATTCTGAGAGCTCATTCATAAGTGCAATTTGTTTGTAAGTCCAACAAACATTGTCTAGGTACTGGGATACTAACACAATTTGCTATACACAGAATATTACAAAAAATAATGAATGAAAAAGAAAAGAACGAGCAATGTCTGTCATCTTTTCCCCTCGCTCTAGTCTCTCAATTATTTTCACTTCTTCTCCATCGTTATTGCTTGGCGCTTCTTAGCAGTACTGTACGCTTCATCGGCACTGGTTTTGCGCTTGCTTTCGGAAAACCTGGGCTTGTACTGCACTTGCAGAGGATTCATGCTGCACGCACAAGACGAAGTATACCGGACATGTGATCTAACTTCCGCGATTGAACATGAGTGAACGCCTGTTCATATCTTCATAATCCAAAGATTCATATGTAGGCGACTTACTGCAGTGTTTGATCATGTTGTTTAAATATACAATATTTAAGGATCATAATTCATCTGCTTTTTATATCCCTATTTTGTACTACTATCATAAAATACTATCACATTGCTTTATATCTGCACCCTTTTTTGTTTTTATCTCTCATTCTATTCATTTTTTATATTTAAGAAATTATCTATCTACCTATCTATCTATCTATCTATCTATCTATGAGAAGGTTCTTAATAAAATCCGAGGAATAGTAAAATAAATAAATAAATAAATAAAAAAGACTTAATTTACGTTAATATGAGATTACGTTATGATGAGAATTATTTCTAATATGTTTAATACTTTTTGTATTATGGTACATTCATAACATTGAAAGATGGTTTCATTTTGCTGTCTTTATTCTACATGTCAGAGTACTCTATCCCTTATCCTTTTGCCCATATCCTTATATCAAAACACAAATAAATGAATGTCACAATTCTGTACTACACATCAAGGGAGAAAAAAAGATGGAACATCCTTCTCTCAAGAGACATAAAAATAGCTGTGTCCACTGCTCTGTGTCAAAGTTAGGTCACCCAGTGGGGTGCAGACTTCAAAGCAGGCAGGGAATTCTCCAAAAACAACTGCTAGCAATTTCAAATCAACACACATTGTCTCTCCTCCCAGACTTCATGCCTAAAATATTCTCTCCATCAATGGCCATGTGCACAGACGTATCTAATTTCTCTAAATGCATCTGATTATTGTTTGTGTTTTTTAAAATGTGTCATTTGGTCATGTCTCTAATTTGACTTTGCCGTACTATTTTTGAACATCGAAAAATGGGAAAGTCACAAGCACAATATTTGTATTGTCATTCATACAGAGTGGGAAAAAAGCATTTTGCTCACAAGAGGCTCATCAGAGCAGAGGTTTGTGAAGTGACCATGGAGCGATGGTGGTCTCATCGTAGTCAGAAAGAGTGACAGACAGAGAGAGAGACAGAAATAGAGCGAGAGAGACAGACAGACAAAGAGAGGAGAGAAAGAGAGTGAGAGACAGACAGAGAGACAGACAGAAATAGAGCGAGAGACAGACAGAGAGAGAGAGAAAGAGAGAGAGAGACAGACAGACAAAGAGAGAGAAAGAAATAGAGCGAGAGATAGACAGAGAGAGAGACAGACAGAAAGAGGGCGAGAGAGCAAATGAAGACCTGCCTATTTTGAAAGTGACCCACTAAGGTTAAAGGCCAAAAAACATGTCAAGAATTTCCCAGGATAAATTTCAAGGACGACGAAAAGGAGGCTCGCTTTCATTTTTGTGCCTCACAGCTCAGTATATACGCATTCGAACGTCTCCTAATGAATAACGGGGGAGGCGAAAAAAGGCGAGCAGAGACGATTACAATCCGTCAATAGAGACACAAGGAGACATGGTCATTGTGGCGCGCTGATGGGCTTGGCCTGTGTTGCATTGTGGGTAAGTGGCACTCGCTCTGGCCTCAGCAGGAAGCTGGCTGTTCTGGCCAGTCCTCAGGTGCTGTCATTCTCCCCTCCACCATATTAATTATGGGATAAAGACTCTAATCCCTCGCCTTTGAAGCTGCTGCCTGGTTTTCAAGGCTGCACTTTAGGACAGAAAGAAATAGGGAGAGAGAGAGAGAGAGAGACTATATGGCATTAAAGTGAATAAAAAAAAGGCACCCATTATTTTCTTTCTTTTTAAAAGCTTTATTTTCATTACCCAGTCCACACTCCCTGTCTGGATCTCTAAGTTAATGTGCGTATATGATAATGTATTGTGATTTCAGCCTTATGCTGATGCCATATTTAGATCTGGAGTTAAATCTATGAGTCCGATTCTCAATAGATGGTGCTTTTTTATGCATGCTGAAATCCATATATAATTGGATCCCTGGATTAGTCTCCCCTGCAAACATCATTAGCATTTCACTTCATTGTATACATCAGTGTCATGAGTGAACTGTCCTGACACACTTTCTTTTTTTTTTTTTGATGCTGCTCTGTTTGTTTCTCCCATATACATTTACTTTATATATAAAACATAAAAAAGGAAAAAAAAAACATTTAAGATTAAGTCTGTAGGGAAAAACTCGTTTGTATTAATAACATTTAAAGGAAATTTCTCATAAACACCCACTCACTCACTCACTCACCTTCTACACCGCTTTATTCTGTATACAGGGCCGCAGGAGGTGTGAAGCCTATGCAAGGAGATTTAGGGCATGAGGCAATGTCCACCCTTGACAAGGTGCCAATCCATCACAGGGCGCACACACACACACACACACACACACACACACACACACACACACACACACACACAGGGCAAGTTGAGAATGTCAATTAGTCTAATCTGTATGTCTTCGGGCTGTTGGAGGAAACCAGAGTTCCCAGAGGAAACCCACCAAGCCCGGGGAGAACATGCAAACTGCATGCACACAGAGCCAAGGCTGGAATTGAACCCAGATTCTGGAGGTGCAAGACGACAGCGCTAACCACTAAGCTATTGTGTCCCCATAAACACTGTCACTCTAGATTCTCTAGATTCTTCTCTGTCACTCTTTACCTCAAGATTCAGGTAAAGAAGATTCGGGATAAATCTAAATATAGTTATAAATATAAATTTACAGATACTGTACATAATAAATATTTATACATCTCAATAGTTTAAAAACAAAATAAAAACACAAAGACACATATTTAAGAGCACCACAATTTGAAAAGATATTCCATTCTATTTCAATTTGCAAGTCTTAACCTGACACCTAGACTTTATAATTAACATGATCCGTAGTGGCATCCAATAGATACTTCATGAGAAATGTTTAACTGAAGAAGAAAAAAAGCAACAGGATAATGAAAGAAGTTTTAGTGTTTCGCATTGATGGAAATGTACTAAGACTTAACCATTTGCTTCCACTTATTGTAAAGAGAATGATTCAGATGCACTCCATCAGTGATGTCCATGCTGCTCCTTAACTCTACTCTTTGCTTAAATAGATTAATCTTTTGTACATATATCACTATCAACAGCATCACGTTCAACAGCTCATAGATCTACCACCCCTGCTTCTCCCAACATCCCAGGAACATCGTTGCTTAGCTGCATTGCATTCTGGGAATTTGACATTTTAACACTCGCACTGATGTCTTGACTAGTCTACATTGGATTTTATTATTAATACAGCAATTACCATTGTATAATTGTTGAAAGGTGGCAAAGAGTAGCTTGGTTTGCAATCAGTTGAGGACAAGAGCGTAGGCATCTGGTGAGGCTTCCAGGTTAAGATTGCGCTGGAGAGTTTGCATTAAGTGCTGGATTGTATGCTGTCCTCTTGTGCTGATCTATACAGCTTATGTCTCTAGAGGATTGGGTTCAGTTTGTTTGCCATGTTGCTAAATCACTCCAATCCCTTGCTCACTCGCTCATTCTCTATACCGCTTATCTTGGAAAGGGTTGCAAGAAGCCTGGAAACTCTCTCAGGGGACTTGAGGCAATCCATGCACTCACACACTCATTCACACACTATGGCCAATTTGGATAAGCCAATTAACCTATTCTGCATGTCTTTGGAGTGTGGGTGGAAACCAATGTACCTGGAGGAAACCCACCAGGCATGGGGAGAACAACTTTGACCAATGAGGTACAAGGCCACAGTGCTGCCATTTAAGTCTCGATCTATACAAAAAGCTAACACCCTAACCCTAACCCTGGTGTATCTGTTTTTAATGGAGGAGTATACTATTTAATGCATTAAACCAGCTCAATAGTTGCATGTAAAGCTTCTATTAGTTGTAATACCCCATTTGTGCAGAATAAACACTGGTGCATGCAAACAAACAACCAATAGAGTCATGTGATGTCACTATGGAGTTGTTCATTTTCCTATAGAAGCATGTACACATGTTTTATTTTTCCTAGCATTTTTTATGTCATATTTTTTTTTCAATTTAGCATTATTATGTTTAATGTTATTTAACTTTCATAAATGTTAGTTACTGTTACCACTTACGTTACAGCAGCTATAAATATTCTGGACCTCACCAGCCTCTCTTTTTCTTTGCTCAAGCATGTGAAAAAAAATAAAATAAAATCACAAAACTCAAACTCCTCCTACGTTGGAAAATGTAATGTTAGCACTTTACCTCTGCTCCACTGACACTGGAGACTCCTTCCATAAATGATAAATAAGCTTGTGCTCACACCAATCTCCACCATTTGAAAGGCTGCACTAATCTGTTCATGTGGAAAGTTTGCTGTATACGTCTACATATAAAAAAAAAATATCATCAGCATCAGATAAAGATTTAATGACAAAATTTATCCAGACCCACAATTCACAAAGAATTCCTTTAAAGAAAATTAAAAAAGGTATCATTTAGAGACAGATACAGACAAGAATAAAAATATCCAGCATTTTCATGAAGCCAAAAAAAGAACAGGTGGAAGAAGAGGAAATAATTGTTTGATCTGTCCTTTGACTGTCGCTGCCCTAATCACTCAAGACTGATTCAGAAAATGCAGACTTGAATGTCAGAGGGCCACCTGCAGAGAGCTAGTCCGTTTTCCTGGCCTTGTGCGCGCATAGCCGTGTAATCACCACTCTCGGCACTGGCTTGGCACTCCAGCACTGCCTTGATTGAGCACCTCAATCTAACAAGGTATCCACCGGTGCTGCCAACCTCTGCTGGACAATTGAAGATGCCCCCGATGATCTCAGCGCAGTGCATTTGCAGTCAGTCTTATGATCTATCACCTTCAAGGCCATGCACAACAGTTGCTCTAATGTAAAAAAATAAGTTGAAGGAAAAAAATACTATGTTTACTGTTGGAAGCAGAGTGGTGCATGTCACAATAAAATGTTGAAGACATTTATTTTCTTTACGCATATGGAAACAACTTGTTTTCAAAACGTCAGTCAACTGCGTTTTTTTTTTCTCTGCCTAATATGAAGGGAAAATTGTGAAAATTGAACATTTGTAGACCTTAATGTGACTTGCTAACATGAATCCATGAGTCAGAAGTCAAGTAACTATAATAATCACTCCTATTTGAGTAGTGATGATGTGAATTTAAAATGTATTAGTTGAGAGGTATGTTATTTAGGCAATGATTTTCAGCTCCTGAGACCATGACCAATCAATACATTTACTTGTTCATCCTGGTCAGGGTTCTTATGGATCCACAGCCTTTCCCATGTGATAAGGAAAAGGACATTTCACACTTTCAGTGGTAAATTTAGCAGTCACCATTCCACCTCTAATACCTGCAGGTTTGTAGGGTGATAGGAGGGCACCAGACAACTCAGAAGAAATCGACTCAGACATTAGGAGAACATTTTAGACTCCACATTGATAGTAACCCAACTTAGGATCAAATGAGGAACCTTTATTAACTGGATGGATGGATTTGTGGATGGATGGATGGATGGATGGATGGATGGATGGATGGATGGATAGATGGATGGATGGATAATTTGTTGATTGTGAAGAAAATTTCAAACATCTGGCAGCATGCATTGTGAGAGCACACAGAAATTATATAAATATACAGTATGTATATACACACCATATTGCCAAAGGTATTCGCTCACCCATCCAAATCATTGAATTCAGGTGTTCCAATCAATTCCATGGTTACAGGTGTATAAAATCAAGCACGAGCACATGCAGACCGCTTTTACAAACATTTGTGGAAGAATGGGTCACTCTCAGGAGCTCAGTGAATTCCAGCATGGTACTGTGATAGGAGACCACCTGTGTAATAAGTCCAGTCATGAAATTTCCTCACTACTAAATATTCCACAGTCAACTGTTAGTAGTATTATAACAAAGTGGAAGCCATTGGGAACAACAGCAGCTCAGCCTTGAAGTGGTAGGTCATGAAAAAAAAAACAGAGCAGGGTCAGCGGATGCTGAGATACATAGTGCACAGAGGTCGACAATTTTCCGCAGAGTCAATAGCTACGGACTCCAAACTTCATGTGGCCTTCAGATTAGCTCAAGAACAGAGTGTAGAGAGCTTCATGGAACAGAGTTTTCATGACCAAGCAGCTGCAGCCAAGCCTTAAATCACCAAGTGCAATGAAAAGTATTGGATGCAGTGCTGTAGAGCACGCCGCCACTGGACTCTAGAGCAGTGGAGACATGTTCTCTGGAGTGACGAATCACGCATCTGTCTGGCAATCCGATGGACAAGTCTGGGTTTGGCGGTTGCCAGGAAAACAGTACTTGTCTGAATACACTGTGTCAAGTGTAAAGTTTGGTTGAGAAAAGATTGATGTGTGGTTGTTTTTCAGGTGTTGGGCTCGACCCCATAGTTCCAGTGAAAGAAACTCATAATACTTCAGCATACCAAGACATTTTGGACAAATTCATAATGGCTCATAAAGGCTCAAACCTTCATAAAGGCTCTAATCTGAGGTGCTGTTTGTTAATTGGTGATTTCTAAGGGCTGGTAACTCTAAATGAACATCTCCTCTGCAGCAGAGGTATGTTTTGGTCTTACTTACCCAGTCTTACTTTCCTGGGAAGGTCTTCATGAGAGCCAGTTTCATCATGGTGCTTGATGAGTTTTGCAAATGCACTTGACAATACAGTTCTTGCAAGAGCTAGTCCAGAAAGACTGACCTTCATGTCTTAAAATAACAACTGACTGTTGCTGTTGTTGCTTAATTACCCAATTCAATATGTTATTTCATAGTTGTGAAATCTTGTTCTAGAATGTACAAAATAAATAACTAAACAAAAAAACATTACATTAGATGGTGTGTCAAAACCTTTTACTGGTACTGTGCAAATATAGAGAATTATGGGAATATGAGAAATATTCAATGGATGGAATAGTGCAAATTTAAATGTATATATACATAACTTGAAATATAGTGATTAAAAAGTGACAGCAATGCAAAAGCCGAGTGGTGCATGACTGATGTGAATGAATGCCATATGAAAGTGATTCATTTATTTTTAGGGAGCTATTAGTCCTTATCAGGATCACACAGGCTCCATATCTAAGCGTGAAATGAGAACAGATATGAGTTGTTGTTTTTTTTTTAATCAATTTAGCCTTACAGCTCATTGAATTGAATGTTACCTTGTTGAAGTGCTCACTATTCAAACAAGCACATTTTATTACACCATATTTACCTATGGTATTATTGTTTCTGGGATTTACCATGCACAGAGGACTAGCTACAAATTAAGCATGTAAGTGCTAGTAAGAAAAGCTCTATGAATGATGGCTATGAGTGCTAAGGGAAGTAAACATGGTAGCACAGTGAGACTTTTAAGATGGATCATCAAGATAATGAACATCATACTTTTCAGTGAAAAAAAGCGTTTTGCAAAATTAATACATTTCTTAAACACAAACACTTTCAATTCCTGCATGTTAATTGATAAATAGTATTTTTCTAAATATATACAGTATATGTTAAAAGTAACTACCATATGGATGTATAAATAAATAAATAAATGAAATGTCTCTATTGTCTGAGGAAAAATCTACATTCAGCAATGGGCTTTATTTATGGGTCTGAATATGAGCAAATTTATTCATGAATTGATTGCATAAGCATTTACAGTAAAATTAATACATTTCCCTAACCTTTTTTGAAAATAAAAAAATTAGCTAAAAAAATTCCAGACTTTGCATAGATTTATGTTTAAGGGGACTCACCATTGTCAGTTTCAATTTACAAAAATAAATAAATAAATAAATGAATAAATAAATAAATACATTGCCATTAATTATTATTATTATTATTAT
>JAOTRS010000044.1:6899144-6913699 GCA_028565755.1 Dinotopterus cunningtoni
CCACTTTGTCCTCTGCTCTGCCTTTGTCCTCTTCACCTTCCTCACCACCAGGGTTATTTTACACACCACCATTCTGTTACACACCACCATTCTGTAGAATAATAATAATAATAATAATAATAATAATAATAATAATAATAATAAGCTTAACTTCTTCAGGGCAAGGATGCGATTAAAAGTGATTTGATTAGAATTTGGGATCATGTCAAATAAGCTAAATTATTAGTAGATTGCATGTCACCTGTTAAAAATGAGTGGAAAAATATTATTATGTAACTAACATGAACTCTACCTCACCTGCTTCCTTCTAATTACTTGAATATTTAGAGACCAACTGAGTATCCTGTTTTGAGGTTGTGCCATTGCATTCCAGATTCACGCATCATTTGAGCTGCAAATTTTTTTGCGTTTAGCTTGAAATAGTCATCGTCTCTAATTTTGTAACAATTCTGAAATATATCAAGACTCAACAAAAGAAACCTAATTCACATTGCCCTGTGGCAGACACGAACTGCAATACAGGCTTCAACTTCATTCTCAGCTTCAGATGCTCTGAAGTCCAGGATATGCTCTGATGTACACCAAACTCCTTAATCTTGAAGCCTGAACTCTGGTTTCCAACTATAGAAATGTCCTTTTAAACACTGAACTATACAGTAATGAGTGTTTTTGGTGTAAGATAAAAAAAAAGAAAAAAAAGAATCACTGTACTATATGCTGTAAGACATAATTGGTTAATTTAGCTAAAGTGAAAGATTTCAACAAGCTTCACAAGTTATTTTGCTAACAAATAGCTTTGGACAGATTTGGACAGAGGCATCATGTTTTCAGTTTTTATAGGGGGGTAAAATTTCATAGCATTGTCACATAAAATGTAAATTGTTCATAGTAATTTATATACAGTGAAACCTCAGATTGCGAGTAACGCGGTTTGTGAGTGTTCCGCAAGACGAGCAAAGATTTTTAATAAATTTTGACTTGGTAAACGAAAAAGTCTTGGTTTACGAGTACCGAGTATCAGGTAACTTCTTGTTTTGATGCCGAGGTGTCAAGTGATCACAACTGAGACAACGGTTTTTCTCTCTCTTGTGCTGCGGAATTGTGGGTAATAACCCCTGCTGGGTCTTAGTGCGCATCTCTTACCGGTATTATCAACATCCGTGCAGCGTGTACTGTTCACTATAACACTGTGACCATGTGTGTGTGCGTAAAACATATTTTATTTTATGTCTGTATGTGTGTGTACAGCGCGCGTGTAAAGCAAAAGCAAGTCTCATTAGAGAGGTTAAAAATCCATTTCTCTCTCTGCTCAAGGCTCAGCCTGCTCTTTGTGTCTGTGTGCGCGGACACCTATGTCATTGGACACCATGCCACACACACACACAGACCCCTCCTACTTTCGCCTTCACAGACACACACACACTCTTTCTCTCTGCTCTTCACAGAAACACTGCTCTGTCCTGATTCTTTTTAAAGGTAAAGTGCAGGTTACTTTTTTATTTTTACTTTACAGCAGTGATTCCGTTAGTGTGTCTCTCAAATGAGTGTCATTGAGAGATTTTTTCTTATGGAAAAATTTGGTTTGGTTTGGTTTGGTCTGGTTTGGTTTGGTCTGGTTTGGTTTACGAGTGTTTTGGAACACGAGCCGCTTCCGGAATGAATTATGCTCGTAATCTAAGGTTCCACTGTACTACATAGAAGAAATCTACAGATATGTCTTGGATGCATCTTTTCATTCCAATTTCAATATATACATCTATTATTTGTCTGGATATATTCCAGTGTTGCAGTGTTGACAAATAAAATAATGATAGCAAGGGACAACACTCATTCACTCGCTCATCGTCTATACCACTTTATCCTGTACACAGGGTCACAAGGGGCCTGGAGCCTATCCCAGGAGACTTGGGGCAGGGGTACAGCCTGGACAGGGTGCCAATCTATTGCAAGGCACACACAGATTCACACACTTACTCACACAGATATGAGTAATTTGGGAATGCCAATTAGCCTAACCTTCATGTCTTTGGACTGTGAGAGGAAACTGGAGTACCCGGAGGAAACCCATCAGCACGGGGAGAACATGCAAATTCCATACACACAGAATGAAATTGAACCCGGACCCTGGAGATGCAAGGCGACAGTGTCAACCACTACACCACAGTGCCGCCCATAGGACAACAATCTAACACTAAATGTTAATCACTGATGCTAAAGGCAGAACAAATTCTGAAGCTATTAGTAATATACACATTTATTAAAGTCATACTGTTGTCATGGCATGAGCTAATATTGGTTATTCCCATGTATGAGATGTACCGCAGTTGTGTTTCAGGTTGTATATCTCTGCTTGGCTCCTACAGCTGCGCTGGTGAGCAGTCTACTAGCCGAAACTAAACAGCGCTCTCCAGTTTAAATGAACCAAATACCCTAAAAGGTACCATTTGTGTGCACAGTTCATATTTCAAATGAGAATATAAAACATACAGGAAAACACATTTAAGTTCAAAATTGTATATTAGCAAAAATAATTAAATCACCTATTGCAAAAATAGAATTTAACAATTTCTACAACTTGACAAATTCATAATGCCTCTGATTGGATGCTCTACTTAGTGGATATGATATCTGTGCACTTTTCTGGCAGCAAGCTTCAGAATCGTGAGGATTAAAATTGACTGGTTTCTCTTGAGTAAAACAAAAAACGTTTGAATGTTTTAGCATGATGATCTTATCAGGTCACTGGGCTAAAAGTTCTCAAAATTAATTTTTTGAGCTATTAAACCTGTTTGTGTGAATCCCATGTGAGAAAATGTGAAATGTACAGTATATATTGACCAAAAGACCTGTGCTTGGTCAACTGCAATGTCAATCAAATTGAAAGTCCTTGGTTCATAGTTATGCTTTTTATCAAGTCATATCAGTCTCTATAGATGTCTAGCTGATTAACTGATTGCAAGTTACAAAATCATGACTGTTGTTAGGGAAGACAATATGAGATTTAGTTGCTCTCACATAATTAGCTTATAGCAATGCACTTTATACTTACATAGAAAATTTTTACTCAAGTCTAACAGGGATAAATGTGAGAAACCTAACTAGCAAACTATTTGAGATGACAGAAAAGTCCAAATTGCATACTTGTGCTCATTCATTCATCGATCCTGACATTTCATTGAGGATCGATCAAAACAGGCTAGTTTTCTCTGCATGAAATGCATATTACACAGTGCACAGATTATACAGATAATTTATTAACATTCATGAATATAATGATTTAAAAAGTTGCATCTATCTATAATAAGTAAAAAAAAAAAACTGACAGTTGTGGAAGGAAATCAAATTTCCATTTTAGCGATTGTCCTTTATTCCCAGTCTTCTCTGGTAGTCCATCCTAATTCTGTCTGCATCCACGGTGCAGCCATGTCCTCCCCATTTATCCATTAGGTCAGGGTTTTCAGCATTCAGCTGCTCTGACGAGGCAGCCCTTCGTGCTCCGTGCCGAGAGAAAAAAACCTTCACTCCAGCTCAGCATCAAACCGTAACCTTTCTCGACTTGAATTACACAGAGGAAGTTTGGTGCATGCTGCGGCACTGTCTCTTCAGCTCAACCCTCCAATGGTGCTGATGAGAAGTCCACATGTGTGCCCAATCTCCTGCCGTCCGGGCCAACACACATCACACGCTATGCAGCACTGACGTCCCTGAGCATGCACGCATCCATGCATGCCCACGTACACACACATACACACAAAGAACACTTCCATACACAAACATTTACTTAATCACATACCTGACAGTGAAGTGCGTGATTTGATAGAACATGTATTTGATTCAATTTTACACTCTTTAAATTGTAACAATGATTTAAGGTTAATAAAAAGATTTTTTTAAATATATCACAATCTATGGTGCCAAAACTTTTCATTTGTTGTGTCTTGGAAAAAGAACGACAACAACACAAAAAAAAGAAAAAAGAAAGAAGAAAAAATGCTCTCCAACAAGGACTGATGATTAACTTGTACCTGAGTGATGGACTGAGGAAAGTGCAGAAGAAAAAGGAACTGCTTAGGGCCAAGTGGAACATTCTCGACTGGCCAAGTCAATCATTCACCCCGAGTCCCACTGAGCTGCATTTCACTTATTGAAGACAAGACTGAAGGAAAAAGTCCTGAAAAAAAAAAAAAAAACAGGATGTGGAAATGGCTGTGTTAAACTCCGCAGCTATAAAAGATACCCAGAGTTCTGTAATGTCATGTATGTTGAATTTCATACATCAGAAACGTCAGTATTAAATACGTCCACTATTTCACTATTGCCTATGTTGTATTTATAAGACCGCACTGTTGAATTGGTCAGAAGGTGTTAATTAATTTTCTGTAACATTAGCTTAGACAGTAGTGCTGACTACAAGTTTATGTTTATATTAATGCACTTGTTCTAATATTCTATCATTTCTATAGTAACAGGGGTATGTACGGCCACGGTGGCATGGTGGTTAGCACAGGGTTGCATGGAGTTTTCAAATTCTCCCTGTTTGCAATTTGCAAACCCACCAACCACAGGGATAATATTTAATCTACAAGAACACACAAGAGGTGACATTTGAACCCCCAACCCTCGAGGTGCAAGGGATAAGCCACTATGCTACTAGTGTCCTGCATTAAAAGATTAAATACTGTAATCATTGGCAAGTTGCTGTGATATGAAGGAAATAAAACAGGTGGTTAAGGCATTGGAAGGTCGCGGGTTTAAACCCAAGCACCACCAAGTTGCCCCTGTTGGGCCCCTGAGCAAGGCCCTTAACCCCTCAACTGCTCTGATCTATAAATGAGATAAAAATGATAAGTCGGTCTGGACAAGGGCGTCTGCCAAATGCCATATTTTAAATGTATTACATGTGTTGTATTTATTTCCATCTTTGCTCTTTTGTAGTCTATAATATGACAGACTGGTGTTAAAATGACTTGTTATTCTTGATTATCTGAAATAGAGTGATACACCAGTTTCTTGAAAATTATCTACAATCTAATACACAGATCCACCATAACTTTAAAACCATTAACAAACCACTGTGTCACTGAGGTGGCTCTGGCACTCAAGGGTGGCTCCACAGGACCTCTGGGGATGTGCGGTTGTACAGTATATGACACTGGCTCTTTTGGGTGCTGTGGATTGGATTTGTTAGTATGAAATATTCCATGGGTATTTGATCATATTGAGATCTGTGCAATTTGGAGACCGAGTCAACAACATTAAACTTTGTTCCCTGCCCCATATGTTTCAGGCTATGGTACACTGGTTGTTTTTTCTCTTTTTTTCGCTTTTTTTCCTGCTTTCCTTGGGGCATTGGCAGACAGGATGTCCATTGGTCCCTGTATGGGTGAGCCTTGGGTGCCCATGATCCTGTCACCAATTTACTGGTGTGTGATAAATCAATGTTATTCAATTCACCTGGCTATGGTTTTGATATTATGGCTGATTGGTGTACATCCTTGGGGTACAGTTGACTAATTTCAAGCAAGAAAAACACCCAAAACCATGTACTCTTATGCGATTCTTGCATAAATGTAAAGTGCATTCCAAAGGCAGCAAATTGGAAATACCTACTAAAGGTTAATAAGATGTGCTAGAAAGAAAATACTTATTATATAACCACATCTTTATTCCATCATGCCATGGATGACCTTTTTAGGATGTGCAACAACCTGAGATTTAGTTTTTATGTGTTTGTGTGTTTGTGTATGTGTGTGTGTGTGTGTGTGTGTGTGTAGGAGAAATGAGTGTGATTGTGGTTTGAACCTCAGCCTGATTAACCTCAGTGAAATGCAATGACAGTTTATCTTTGTTATTTAATTGATACTTCACTTGAATAATGTCAGACTATGCATTATCGGGGCGCTTACTTCTTCTTTGTGGACTCTACATATTATGTTTTCCTTGTCCAATTTTTAACAGTCAAATAATGTCATATCTAATAATATATGCTACATTCGGGTCATACAACAATACCAGTTCGTTGTTTCCCAAATGTAATTGTAGAAATGTCTGCACAACTACAGGAAAGCCAATGGGACCTTTTTATTCACTGAAATGATTAGTGGTCAAAGCCACAGTAATGAATCATGTTTTCTTTTTGTGTGTGTGTGAGCGTGTGTGTGTGTGTGTTTGTGCATGAATGCTGTATGTGTAGCCCTTAGTGATCAAATCGCATTGATCCACTCCCTCGTGATGGCTTGTCTCCCATTTGCCCCCTTTGCCATAATGGGACCCTGGCTTATTTTGATGATGAATTAGATTTCCTAGTTACTCTGGTAACCGTGTGGCCTGCCAATCACATGCAATCAGCGTTTTCTTTTCGCTCTCTCGCGCACTCATTGCTGGGGATTAGGACCCTCTCAGCAGGGGGTCACGGGGCACTCAGTGCAAGCCAAGGAGCACTGAGGAAGTTTAGCCCGTGCTGTTTGGAAACTTCTCCACGCGCGACCCGTCACTTCTTCTAACGACTTGTTAAACACAGCTGAGGAACGCAGAGATACTGAGAAAGCCAGCTGTTGACTCGGCTCACACTTCAGTACGAGGCTTTTCTAACTCAGAGTGCTTACTTTGGCAGATTAGAACCTGAAGTCAAGGAGGAAGATGGATTTATTTATTTATTTATTTATCATGCTGTTATTAGGATCCAAATTGGCTGGTACGGTGGGCTGATTTTAATGTCTTTTTTATTATTTATAACAAATTGGGAAAAAAATAACATTAAACGGAATTTAATTAAGACAGTACCCTTCTCCTAAATCACACCTCTAACATATTATTTTAAATGTGGAAAATTTGGGAAATGAGGTAATCTTCAATTTCAAACATAATTAATTAAATCCATTGTGCTGGCATATAGTTAATGGCCCTAATTCACCATTAGTAGTATATTTTCCTTTGCATCTGTAAAAAAAGAAAGGGAGAGAGAGAGAAACCATTCAGCATCATTTCCTTTTGCATACCAAAAGTCATTCAAACGAGGGACCTTAAACCAGGACCAATGCAGTATTCATGCCATTTTAATTACAATGTTAAACCATTATTTGTTTCAACACCTGGTTAAGCCATTCAGGCTTGTTTAAATCCCCCCTTTTTCCATCCCAGGTGTGTAGGAAAGGCTCAAAGGGGTGAATAGGTCTGCCACAACAGGAACATAATCAAGTCTGCGAGCTCGCCGCTGAATGAGCCTGTGGGATGAGATCAGATGGAACACACTCCAGTGCTTAGAGACAGAGTATGAGGTGGATTATGCTGAAAAGAGGATTTAGTCAAGGATGTGCCCTCAACTTTTTTTTTCCCCTCTCTTCTCATTCTCTTTTTTTCCTCTCTTAGTGGTAAGCATGATGAATAGCACCTTTTCTGGAGCAGTATTAAGAAACTTGAATGTTAGCTTAAAATCTGCAGCCTTTGTTGTGCATTTCTCTGCATATATCTGCGTCGAGGCTGAGGTGATTGGAGCCAAGAGGCCACGCTGTTCGGCCATTGCAGTTTAGATGGATCTAGTTCTAAAAAAAAAAAACCCTCTCCAAATAGCTTCTATTCTTCCCCTCAGCCTCAACTTCTTTGAAGCCATGGTTGTACCTTTGTAATTTACGGTGTCATTAGCAGGGCCACATTGAAGAACTTGACCCCTGTGGAGATTTTGTTTGGACCAAAGCTAGCTTACCTGGTTAAGGTGTTTTTATCAGAGGATCATCCCCTTTTGAAAAGGAGGCATCAACTGAAAGAGACAAGAATTAGGTCTTGCTAATTGAAATAGAAATGTAACGAGAAAACACCCATTCACCTCCTGCCTTTTTTTTTTTATTATTTTTTTTACAGTCACCAGCCTTTTTTCCTGGGGACCTTATGTTCTTTGTATGTCTCACCCGGCCCCTGTTCTCACACATTAAATACGAAGCCCATAGAAAATCCAACTTAAAAAATTAACATCCACTAATAACCCTTCACCAGCCTCTTGGAAATGGATTAAGGCCTTCTTAGCACTTTCTTCCAGCAAAATTTAATTAAGACTTAGATTGGGTTTTGAAGATGTCTAGGCAGATTCCCACTACAAGCATGGATCGTACTCAATTTTGGACCAAAATAAGCTAATCGGCTTGGCTAATAATTAGCCTATCTACTCTTAAGTGATTCCCAATTATCTTATCTCTGTGTAAGGTAATTTAATAAGTAAATTCTGGCTTCTAGTCTTGGTGGAACTACTTGTTCATGTTTAAAAGGTTAGATTGTGTTTCTTCTGGCTTTGAAGGAATTTGAGACTATGCTCATTACCATTCACATTACCAGGCTGAAGGAACACAAATCCATTTTCTGACCCATATTTTTTAAGAGTGTGTGGACACAAAAATCTGATCTTTGCAAATCGAAGCAGAGACATTTCTATTGGTGGTCTTAGATTGCATACCTGTTTGAACAGTTTGACAGCTAAATAAAATCTCAATTTTTGCAGGTTTGAGGTTTTTTTTTTTTTTTTCAAACGATGCAAGAAGCATTTCAAATTGATGGAGAATATGATGTGGATGTTTTCTTTGAGTTATAAGAGTGATTAAAAACACAAATTCCCAAATATTATAATGTCAATATGTTGTTTTGGTTATAAAGTTAGAATTTTGAAAAAAAAAAAAAAAACACTATACCAACTCCACTTCCCACAGTTCCCTCACAATGGAGAAATCAGATGCTATTTAGTATCAGTAATATGTTGGTTGAGTTTTATTACAAATTATAGCAAACTCATGCCTTCATTGTTTTTTGTGGGTAAAAAAAGAGGTGTGGCCTTTTGTTGCACACAAAACCTTTTTTAATTTCAAAGATTGTTGAAGTTTTCACTGCTGTCAACCTCCTTCTCTAACAGTTTAAATTTTACTTTAGTAGCTTGACAAAATAATATAGTATATAATAGTACAAGTACAGTATGTGTGCTATGATGTCCATAGTATCTGCTCATACATCTGCGTTTCCATAAGGTTATAATAGTATCCTTATGGAAGGAAGACATACCCAGACATAGTGAATGCGGCAGCTTCCCACAGACAATAAAGACTTGAATTGGGTTCTGAAGAAAAAAAAACAAAAAAAGATTGGGTTTTGAAGATGTCTTATTTCACATATCATGAATGGTAAGTGATGCATACCTGTAGTTCATGAATACCGGGGTAACTGCAATGGCAAGAACAGAGTGTAAATGTATTTTTCCTTGGCTTCAACATTGCCAAAAAATCTTAAATTCCTTAGTTTACTCATGGCTGACGCTACTTCGACCAGCCAGTAGTTTACCTTCCTCTTATCACATGAAAGAAAGTATTATGATTGGCTTTTTGAGGAAGCATTTTGCTAGGTAATGTAGCTGTTTCGTGTTATGGTTTTCCTAAAAAGTGGATGATTATTAAAAATAAGTATTTTAAAAAAAAATTATTATATTGTAGTGGTATTCAAATGAAAAATCTTGTGTGCCAGAGGAAAATAATTTGACAGAATGAAAGTAACAGTGCTGTTTAACGCGTTTTGCATTACATCCAATATCAGCAATGTGGCAAAACTATAAATGTAGGACAGCAGCAATAGTGAATATTAGATTAAATTGGAAATTGGAGACTTGCTTAATATTTGGACAAATGATTTAAGTAAAACTGTAATTTGTGGTGACGAGGAACAGCATAAAATGCAGGCACGTATACGCAGTATGTGTTTAATTCAGGGCAATCCAAAAATCATAGTCATTAGTGTAGCGTCCATAGAGTAGGTCAGTGAACAGGCAGGAAGAAACAGAGAGGAATAAGCCATATTCATAAAACAAAATAAAGGCAGGGTCAGAAACAGGAAATGCACTGAACAGAGACAGAGAACAAAGAAAAACAAACTTCACATTGAGAGAAGAAAACATCAGGGCTTAAATACATAAAACAAATCAGAAATAACCTGAAGATAGATGGAAATGATCAAGAAAAACAGAAACCACAGAGACAAGGTTTAACATTCTAAAAAAGTGCAACCCATGACACACAGAAGCAGCACTGTTTGAATTTGAAGCTGCTATAATGAAAATATTGTAACACAAACTATCCTACCAAAACCATCATTGCTCAAAAGACCTGCCCAAGAAATTTGTATGTCTACATATGGGGTGTTCAAATTAAAGACAGATATGGGTATGTTTTTTGGTGTTTGTTTCACATATGGACTGTCAAGATAAACCATCAACATAAACAGATCCATCCATATGTAGAGGCAGTGGTGGCTCAAATGGTTAAGGCTCTGGGTTACTGATCACTGAGTTTCTGAGGTTAGCCGCCAAGCTGCCACTGTTGAACTCTTGAGCAACACTCTCAACCCTATCTACTCCAGTGTACTGTGTTAATCTACTCCAGTAGTATTGTATGCTAGCTGACCATGCGCTCTGATGCCAGCTTCCTTACTGGGATAAGTACATGTGACAAATAACTGAATTTTATTTTTTTGCGTAGAAATTTTTTTTTTCACTTTTGGAATAAATTTTAATGATTTTAAAGTCCTCTCAAACAAAGGCATGATTTTGAACCCTGTGCAAAAAGTGATCGTTGATTAACACTTGGTTTGGCATCTTTAATCACATAACTCTTCGTCTACTTGTATGCATGTAGGAGTTTACAGTACCTTCGCCTTTTTTGCCTTCACCAACTCAACTAAAGGCATGGGGGAGGAGAAAGAACCAACCCAGTGTTAATTTACTTAAAGCAGCAGGGGAAACCAGGCTGGACACTGACCATTACACAGCAGGAATGAGGTGTCCAGCTGACTGTCCTTTTAATCGACAGCAGCAGGCTTAAGGAATTTAACAGCATGGGTTTTTTACCACAGTTTTAAAACAAATAATGTTTATGGAAGATTTACGAGGCAGTGGCATTGTTGAAGATTTTCTCTCCTTTGCTTCATTTAATTAGTGCCTCCGAGTGCCCGCCTTAAGGAGGCACCCAAGCCGTTGGAGGTGTCATCTTGATTATTTTACCAGACCTTTTCCCGAATGGTTCCCACACTCGAATATTTCTACCATGCTCATGTGCGCTCAAGGGCCGTGGTTAACCAGGTTAAAGCAGCAGGTTTGATGTAATATTCTCCTCACCTGCCAATGTGCTCCACCGTTTGCCAGGGTTAAAGTGAATCACAGATCTGCAGGGTTGCCTCTGGATTAGATATGAAATTCAAATGCATTGCTATGTCGTATAAATCAAATCAGGAGACAGGAAGATGCCATGTGTGTAAGATCATTGTCCTTCCAAAAGGGTCATATAGCACTCTATTATGTCTAAATAGTGTAGCTTTGCTCTCTCAGCCATCACACTCCACATCCAGCAAATAACAGAGGACTTATCGCGTGCTTCATTCGCCCTGTGCTCAACACAGGCCGAGGAAAATATCGGTTTGCAATCAGATACAAAATCCAGTGCAGCTGGTTTTTATAGTGCGTGGTTTTGATTTTGCAGACAAAAATCACACATCATAAAATATTTCTTTGGTCGTGACTTAAAATCGAGTTGATTTTGTGATCATTGCTAAAATGTCAATCTAAAAGCCAGTGATAGCACTGCATAGACTTAAATAACCTTAGTATACAGCTAGAAATACAGTAGTGGAAATTGGAAAATGTAAATGAAATGAATGATAAAAAACTATTTTGTAACCTCAAGCTTATTTGATTTTTTTGTTTTTTCCTGACTTAAAGAAACTTTCTGTTTATGTACTTATTCACATATGGCATGGACCTAAATCACATTGATTGATGATATAAATAGAATGAAGAAATCTTCTGACATGAACAGCACATTAATCACGTAGACTGTTGTTGTTTTTTTTCCATACAATTGTATTAAGAACTTTAATACTGAACACACTAGCTCAGTATTAAAAGGTATTAGGTTTAGGAGTACGAGCATACTGGCACTACCACGCAGCCATTCTTGGGCCTCAGTGATATTCAGTATCAACTGTAAGTCCCTGATGATAAAACACTATGCCCAAATGGTATAAATACAGTTAGTATTTTTTAAAAGTGATTGCAATTGCACAGTCTAAAGCCTGGTGCAAGAGACAAAAAAGGTGGGAGAAAGGTTTGGCCCTGTTGCTCATCATCTCTCTCACTCTGTGCCATTATTTTTATATCTTGTGCCCATTCCTGAGAAACCTTGGGTGACCTAGCTTTCCAAAATTGGTCCTGATACTCCATGTCTGTCTCTGTTTGCCCTGAGGCTGGCAGTCCCCCACTCGGCCACTGATCCCCCTGCTCTGAGCTTAAAGCCTACTGAACCATGACCCCATCCCACCCCCTAACACACTAACACGGTGTCTCAGTGGCCAACACACAACTCAGATTGACAGGTCACAGACCGAGCATGCTTTGGCCACCAGTCAGCTAGCATCAGTCTCCACTCGTTGTCTGGTGGCACGAATAGGACAAGATGCACATTGGCTGCCCAGTTCATGAGCTGAGAGCAGAGATCCAGTGCAGGGCAGTTATTCCGATTAAGAGCTTTGGCCTTATTTTGTCAAAGGCTAAATATGCCCATGTTTGTGCATGCAAAACTAGGGGGCTTGACAACTTGGTCTATTTTACTTAAAGTCTTTACAGCATCACTATTTCATAAATAATTAGTAAATTTTTTGTGTACCAGAAGATTGTAAAAAGTTGTAGCTTCATGAGACTTCAGTGTCTTTAGTGGTAGAATCACATTTTCTCACAATTACACTGTGTATATCCTTGTTCAATGTTCTCTCACTCACTCATCTTCTATACCGCTTTATCCTGCATTCAGGGCCGTGGGGACATGGAGCCTATCCCAGGAGGCTTAGGGCACGAGGAAGGGTACTCCCTGGACTGGGTGCCAATCTATCGCAGGGCACACACACACACACTATGGGCAATTTGGAAATGCCAATTAACCTAACCTGCATATCTTTGGACTGTGGGAGAAAACCGGAGTGCCCGGAGAAAACCCACCAAGCACGGGGAGAACATGCAAACTCCATGGGAATTTGATGGGAATCGAGCCTGGCCGGGAATCAAACCCGGACCCTGGAGGTGCAAGGCGACAGTGCTAACCACTACACCACTGTGCTGCCCTTGTTCAATGTTCATTATTATTATTACATATTGAATCTTAATTTAATCTCAGTTTATGTGCATTTTATATACATCTGTTACATATTCATGCCCCCCAACAGACTTTATTTAATCTGTACAGTTATTAAATATTGTGTACTTTCTCTGTATAGTGTCTTGTTAATGGGTGTCTAAAGTGTTACATCACTTTTACAGTATCTCACTTAGAGAGCCACTTTGGTATTTACTAACATTTTTTCAAATGTAACTTTGGTTTTTATTATCAGTCCACACATATAGTATTTGTTTTGTTTTTTTAGGTGCATTGATGTTTCTTCACTTTTCCTAGTGCTCACATCTTAACATTAATGTTGCTGTTAATTTTTTTTTTTTTTTTTTATGTGGATGGTCATTTTTACATATTTTACAAACTTTTGTTTTAATAGAAAGAGGTAAAAACATTTTAGGAAAAAAGCATATATGTGGGTAGTACCTTGGTTCTCACTATACTGTTTGCTTCACCATAACAGCACAACTACAGTACAGAGTTGAAATATTTATTACAGTAATGTTTAAATCACTTTTTACACTCAGATTTTGTACTTCGTCATGTAAGATCAGGCAAAATATGAATTTTAGACTCATCTGTACTTATAGTTATCTGTGGCAATTAGCAATTAGCATCTAGCAGTCGAGGCAGTGATGTTAAGTAATACAGAATTCTCTGGCAGCAACACTGGACTTCACAATAGACCAAAAAGCCACTGCAAAGAAGACCTTGTAAAAATAACACATTTGTTTTCAATGCCTTAAACAGTGGGTTGGATTTAAGGTTCACTTGCTGTCAAACAGATTTAAGAAAAGACAAAGGAACCACCTTAAACAAGGACTATATATAGACAGACCAATTAACTGAGCAAGGTGCAGGTGATTACAATTACAAATAACATGGCTGGGGTGTAGTAAATGCTGGGTAAGCAGTCCTGAGGTGAATGTCATCATAAAAGTCTCACAAATCACAGTTCACAAAACATCAAAATAGAGGGAACAAATACATACAATAAGAATGATCATAACCATATATAATATTAATCCTGGATGTGTGTTATGATTTTTTTACATGTAAAGTCCACTGGTAATGTTCATATTAGCTATGTCAAGTCTACTTGAAATATATTAAAAGGTATCTCTCAACTGCAGGAATTTATACCTAAATAGAAACCTAGTACTGTACTTTAAAGAAGACAAATGAATATACAAGTAGTAAACTACAAGCATTGTGTTACGGTTAGTTACAACTATACATACAGGATAAATTTGTCTGACAAAATAGATTCCTAAGAGTATACTTTAAAATAAACAATTGCAAACTGAATACTTTGTTAGAATTACATAACTAATACATGTAAGTTTAATTATAGAATATGTCACAGCACAGTTGCAG
>JAOTRS010000044.1:6955117-6970767 GCA_028565755.1 Dinotopterus cunningtoni
TGTGAAATATATGATGCTTAATAAAGCTTAATAGAGTGAGTTTAATAATTAATTGTTAAAATAAAATCATAATTTACTTAGAACACCACCAGTACATTATGGCATTTTTTTTTCAAAATGCTCTGATGTCCATAATATACCCATGCATGAGAAGCAATAACAGAATAAATTATGTTATTAATTTCAAGCTAAATATGTTACATTTAAAGTTAAATATGAGAAAGTGAATTATGGTATTAAATACAACTTTACAAAACCTTCCAAATAAAGAAATAAATACAGGTCTCACATAAGTCTCTTTGATCTTTGTGTTAGACACACCTTGCAAAAAAGTGTTCTCATAAACAGTTTTAACAAAAGTGTATAAAGTGTGTAATGCCTTATATGTTGTATTATTATATGCTAGGAATGTGGTTGTACTGTAGATATGGTCTTCTTATAAAACGTTTATGATTTTAGTGGGAAAATCAGAATAACTGGATGATGACGATGGTGATGATGATGATGATGATGATGATGATTTTAAAAGCCACAACGAGGGTGATTTTCTTTCCAGACAAGTCCTCTCTATTTTTTACAATGTGAAAAAGTCAGTCCATCCCATAATTTAACATCATGGTTGCTTAGCTATATTGATATTTATTAGCCATCTCTGTCATGTTTTCTCTTCATTCTACTTTGCTTATAAAACTTTAGGACTCAAGCTGGGCCACACAGGAACACATTTCTCTCAAACACTTAATATGACACATGATGTGTGTCTCTGTGGAGGTTCTCGACTCGAGTGGGACCTGTCTAGGGAATACAAAGCCCTGTCTATCAGAGTCGAGAAGATGATGTCACGGGTCTGGACGAGTCTCTGAGGAGCGGTGAAGTCTAATCTAATCTCACGGGGTCTGGATCGGCTTCACGTTCGGAAAGGTGAGGAGGGAGGGGGAAATCCCTTAACCGCCCGTGTTATCTCGTGAATGTCATTCACGTCGTTCATTTTTGTGAGTGGAAGTGTTCAGGTGTGACGGGGGAAAAACTGTCTGTAATGAAAGTCAGAATTTTCACTTACCGTCGATCTGAAACCTGTATCTAATGATAACCTCTTAATTTCTAAAAATAGCCATGAAGTTTAATATTATGTCATTTTCGATTTTTCAATCCCGTTCCAGTGCCAGGTGCGAACCTCTTACACACCAAGGTTTGATCTTAAATTCTGACAGGTGGTGATTTGTCTAATCTCTAAATTGAGCGTGATATGTGGGAAAAGTGCTTCCTACAAAGTCGTGCAACATTTGACATATCGTTAAACTCAGGTTTTATTCCCATTTTAAACGGCTTTGGTTTTCCCTGGCAAAACACCGTTCCCTGTAAAATAAATAACTGTATTTAATGAGATATGAAATGCTTATGAATGCCTTCGCTCTTCACGGGTAATTGGAGCTTGTCACCCAAAGCGTTCAGTGATATATAGAAGGACGTGGTGGGTTTTTCACATGTGAGACTTTTATATTTATATGTATATCTACAGTGTGCGTGGGTGTGTTTTTAGCATCAGGATGTCACCCAAGCTGGTATACAGTAAATGAGCTAGATTAAAAAGACCTCAGTATAAGGTTTTGTTTTTGCCATCAGATTATGTTGGAATTTTGTGCACCCAAGCAGCACATACAGTATAGAATGGGGTGAGGAATGGAAGCTGGGGCTGATTTCTGTCGAGGCTAGACCGTAGATTCATGCAGGCAATGAGTGACAGTTGTGTCAGGGGGTTTATACATAGTTACATCAAATTAAATGTGACATATTTTAGCTTGTGCTTTAAGAGGGTTAATGCAGTTTGTTTATTCTAACATCATTTCCCATCCTTATAATATTCTTGAAGGACAAATTTAAAGATGAAAGACTAATCAAAAAACAAGTTGGTTGTTTTTTTTTCTTTTTTTGTGTGTGTGTGTGTGGGGGGGGGGGGTGAAAGGCTTAAATCTTTCTTGGTTTATCGTTTGAAATGTTGTGTAAAATAAATCCAGGAGAGCATGCTACTGATGAGACCAGCTTGCAAGCTAGTGCTATAAAGTGAGATCTGCTAAAGGAGCAAAAGCAAGCAGAACTTTTTGTCAGATTGTGTCCGAAATGCCTTTTACTCAATAGTAATTAATAATTTTTTTCTAGGTAAAAGATTGCATTTTTGTACTAGCCATATTGCATGAGAAATAGTGTGGTGATACTAAATATCGTTCAGTGAATATCTTTCAGTAAAACCTGCACGCATTCTCATGCAATGGATGTTACTTAATTAGATATAAATTAGAATTAATGAATATCACGCAAGCTGTGACTGCACTAGAGCATTAAAATGATTGATTAAGCACCAAAACAACCGTAAATATGACCGGATATCGATGCATCAGTTGAAAGTGCCTGCGTGATTCAATAAATAAATAAATAAATAAATAAATAAGATGGAAACTTTCCAATTTAGGTAACATCTGCATCCGTGGCTCTTGCTGAGAAATGATGTTCAAGGGGAACATTATGTGCACTTTCCCGGCTGTTGCTCCTGAAGGCTCCTGTCCCAGTGTTTCCTTTCAGTGTGTGTGTGTGTGTGTGTGTGTGTGTGTGTGTGTGTGTGGGTTTGTGCACGCGCATGTCCTGCCTCATTACCTCCTCCTAAACTCTGCTGCGTCTGAACATTCCTCTCTCTAGCCTTTGCTTTACCATAACACTCTCCTACATTTACTCTCTCTTCCTCAAAGAGCAGGCTGCCATTACCAGAACAGAACTGCATTTGCATTCCATTGAAAAAAAAAAAAAAGGCAGTGCAATAATGTTCATAGTTGGCATCAACAAGCTTTTGCTGCCATACAATCAGGGTTTCGCCATAATTCTCGAATGAAATGAATGGTCCGTGAGGAAAAAGAATATACAGATACTGTAGACTTGAGCTCTCTTGCAGGCTCAGATAGATAGCAGCAATCCGAAGTAAATTGTAGGAAACGAGTAAGGAACCGTTCCAGAGGTTCCTACGTAGCATCGGTGGCATGTGAGATCCTTTAACTCCAGTTTCAGTCTTATTTGAAACGTCACATAAGCATGACTGCACCAGCGTCTGTATTTGGCTGGATTAACTGAGGTCACGCCATGCTGATGAGAATCATTAGCAAAAAAAAAAAAAAAAAACCTTACACTAATTGCTGCACTTATGTACCAGGCAGCACATCACGAATCAGAAAAGGTTAATTACAATTGCGCCTTGGTTTGATATCGGACCAGTCTTTTGTTCTCCCGCTCTGCTCTGCCTTCCTTGCTTTGTTTTTCCCCCTCAAGATACAAAAAGGCCTTCATCCAGACATGACTGCCTGCATGTTTCTCGATAAGCTTCAGGCACTGACACTAGCCGATTACTTTCGTTCCTAGGAAGTGCTGTAATTAGCGAAACGCCATCAAGCAAAAGAGTTAACACCACTGAGGAATTTCTTCTTCTGAAAAGTTATTTTTTTCTCCTTTCTTCTCGCCCCGGAGGTTTTCACAAGCTCCGCCAGCCTGTTAGCACGCACACACAATCTTTCCACTAAAGTGAAATTTGTTTAGATGCTGAGCAACATCAACAGAGCAACAAAAAATAGCAATATGCTAGCTAATTATGTTAATGCTCAATGTCTAGGGTGGTGGTGATATACTTGCCACAGCAAAGGAGGCATTCCGATTCGACTTTATCATGTGCTGGCCATAGGCCAAGGATCTCCACACACCATGTCTCGCTGTTCACCTGAAGGCAAGAAAGGAACTGCCTCATCCATCGTTCGTGAAGCCATTATCGAATGCGCAGAAAGAAGATAAATATTGCTGCAGATGCTTAACTTTCTGCAAATGAGCGTCTTCGAGTCAGCTGTCTCCAGCCATGCTGGGGCGTTCAAGTCTGAGAGATATGATTCTTGCTAATGTAAAGTGTTTGTGCGCTGTTACCACCTACAGTCAGCCTGATTTGTTTATTACCAAATTGTCACGAAAGACAAGAAATATGAGTTTCGGACCAGGTTATTAAGAGTGCGATTGTATTTCATTGGATGACTTGATGTCTTGATCACAGATTTGACTGGAATGTTTGACCTATCATGCTTTTGACACCATATGACCCGACTCTGACAGTCAGACTCTATGGCATGCTGTCCTGGTGAGTTTGGTAAACCAACACCGGCATATATACGGCAGAACAACACACAGACAGTCTGCCGCCACGTTGAGCTAATCTCCACCCATACCACTCCACCCAATACTGTCTGTATCACATTACACCAGTATATATATACTGTGTGTGTGTGTGAGTAACATGGTGAGTGCGATATGGACAAAGTGAGAGTGTGTGGGTTGGACCACCTTACAGCTGGCCATCCAGGGTTGCCAGGTTTGCATTTTTAATGGCAGGTTGTGATAAAGATTGCAGTTTACAAATAGTCTGTGGAGATTGTGACCAAGTTCTTGTTTTAAAGCAAATAATCATAACAATTTACCAAAAAAAAATCTATTTTTTATAATTCTATTCTATTTCTGAAATGTATCTCCATATTTTGACCATACTGTATCTGTTTGACGGTTGAATAATAGCATTTTATTCTTGCAAACATGATTCAAAAGTATTTCAAGTTTTTTTTCCTCAGTTCTGTTGTAAGAGATTAAGGAAGAAAAAAGTAGATAATGGAATGAATAATGTCTGAAGATTATTGTCAATAGTGCAAATTAGAAATGCACGTGCAACATTGTTAACTTGTTTCTGACACAAGGACTGAAAGAAATGGTGATAAATATCCTTCCAGGTCATTCTGTACGTCTAGATTCAGCTCTTCCTCTGTAATTTAAACAAAAATTTACAATGACGTAAAAACCCTGAATGTACCTGTATTACTATAAAACTCCACAAGATGTACTCTGGAATTAAAAGCACTCTATCCTGCAAGTCAAAAGCTTTAATGTTTATAAACAAAACAGAGATATTACAGTGAAACTGATTTTCATTACTGTAAATTATTTTTTTATTTGAAATATTATAAATTATTTTTATTTATTTATTCTGTATGGTCATGAGTAAGAGTCATCATGACTACAACAGTAGCTCTTAGGTATAAGTCTAAAGGCTTCTGGTAAAATTAAACATTAAAGCAAAGGTTATGTCTGGACATACGCTGCCACAGCTTCATCTAAGATTTTTAATTAAATGAAACCACAAAATGCCCTTTAGAGCCATAATTTTATAGACTAGGTGTCATTGCATCATAAATAATGTAAAATTTTAATTTCTAAAATTTATTTGCCAATAGTTTAACAAACATACTGCACATCCTAAACATAACATATTTGCACATCCTCACTGACCATTATGTTGCATTTACTATTCAACTGATAAAATAACATAATACCTTGTAAAATAAATTTTGCTGCTAATATAGTTTTATGCTCATGTGCTCTATTTTTTTTTTAATGAATGCATTGTCTATAAACCTGCAATAATGATATACAGTACAACCCCTGATTTGTTTTCAACCCTGTCACACTTACCCTTTTTTCCCTTTAACAATAATGAGTTCAGAAATCAAGAAAAGCATGTCAGTATCTTTTCTTAGCTATAGTTTATTGATTTATTGTCAGAGATTGCAAGTTTAACTATACATGGCATCACTATAATATAACGAGTAAAGGGGTATTAAACAGTTGTTTAGGAGGGAAACTAATGTTGCCTTATATATAAAATATAATGCTTAAAAGTTTGGACACTTTTTGGTAGATGACCCCAAAGGCACCCGTCTTAGAGAATCAGCCAAGTAGCCTGCTAGGTTACATTAGAATTAACAGAAAACATCATATAAAAAAAAAATCATTTTCAAAACACCTTTGTCACCTTTGTCTCTATTGTGAAAACATGCAAAAAATATATGAATATAAAATTATAAAATTTTTGTTTGGCTGGTTAAGATTTATTGATAGATTTACTGATTTGTTTATGTATTTGTTTGTTTGTTTGTTTGTTTATTTTACCCATTATACAATAAGAGATTAATAGGAAATACTTTTTATTTACTGTATATATTAAATAAAATGTATTAGCAATAAGTACTGTAACTATATATATATAAAATATTTTTAATAAGAGTACATTTGTTCATATTTTTCCTTTAATTAATTTTTTAATTTCCTTTTATTTTTAATTTTACATTTTGATTGATGACTGAAATAAATGCCTATTTTGCATCTTAAGATTAAAATCATTTTTAAGAAGCGACCAAAAGTAAAGTTTTTACATGTGAAATTATTCGTTTCTGTTCAACTAGTAAAAATGTTGTTGTTTGCATCATAGTTTCCTCTACACTTAAAAAAATGTTAAGGTTATTGAAAAGGTTCCTTAAATATTTATATAGCGCCCAGAGTGGCATTGGCATTTACACTAGGTATATGGAGTGTATGGAGTTGTTTATGTGTGTATTAGTGTAATACCTACATGGTCCATCCTCATTTAAAACCAGCTATGGATCTAAGAATAGGTTGAAATCTCAATCCCGAGCATGTGCTTGCTAGGCTGGTGTGTCTTACACCTCGGTCAGTATGAAAACTTTACCAGAGACGGTGGGACGTCTGACACAGATGGGGCCCTGTAGACTCCAGTAGTGCAAAAGGTCATTAAGGCCTTGTCTTTAACCCACTCCTCATTCCGCACTGCACATTATGGGCTTTTCTCATGGCATGCCATGATGGAGTGACATCACATTTGTGTTTCTAACCCAGGTCACATACACACATAGATATACGCACGGGTTAGGGAGTGTCCTCTAAGGAAAAAAAGGAAAAAAAAAACTAAGCGAGGCACAGTAAAAGTTGTGTGTGGCTGTGCTGGGGCTTTAACGGTCCTCCGTAGGGCGACCCGCAGAGCCGGCTCATATTTATATTGGCAATATATGCAAGAGGATTAATCTCGTAAAAACCTGACGACCACACAAAGCCCTGGGTAATGTTCAGGACTGTGTGCTTGGGATGGCCGTGTTATTTATGCTGTGTGGATAGGGATGAAATGGCGCTCTCGCCCCCTCTCGCCCCCTCGCACCCATTCTCTTAAGCCCTCAGTCAATATTTTCCTTTCATCCAGTTTACTGCAATTCCTAGGGTTTGGACTTGATTTCAGTTTTCAGTATTACTAAAGAAGTGATGGCGCAACAGTAATGTGTGTTTGGTGTAACAGACAATACATCCGAACTCACATCCTTTCTCTTTCCAATTCCGTGTTTCTCCAAATCACACTGTTTTATGTTTCGCGTGATTATTTCTTCTGAACAAAAGGGGACGTCCCCATGCAGTCATTTTTATTTAACCGAGTGTGTAGAGGTAAAAAATAAATAAATAAATTTAATAAAGCGCATTAGGGTGTCCAGATGCAAAATGAAGGCGCATTTTAATTTCACCCTGTCTGACATTAATGATCATTATGGAATGAAAAAGCGTGGTGCTCAAGGAACACTTACTGATAAAAATGATCACCGTATCACCAACAATATCTCCTGCGAAGGAAAGGACAAAGATTGTGTCTAGATATGCTATTTATTATTTTTCCTTTGGTAAAAAACAGAATACGTCCTGTATATAGTTATGCTGTCTGAGTGCATGTTTCTGCCGTGATATATTTTAAATAAAAAGCAAATTTGCAGCTGGATTTCAATGTTCAAAATGGAAAAATAAATAAATAACAAAGTATTTTCACAATTTGGGATAAATAAACTTATTATCTGACTTAAACACATTACCCATTAGAAAACCGCTGTTCTGAGCGCAGAGCGTTACTTCGCGAGTCGGCCTGGTGTGTGTGAAGCGAAGATTTGAGCTACAGCGTGTTGGCAATTAGCCTCTTCCTTCACAGAACATCTTGTCATCACAGCTTGCCCTTAATGAGATGGATTGTGGAGATCGTTTCCAGCATCACAGAGAAAAGCCTCCAGATAAAACCACACTTTCTGTTGAAAAAAAAAAAAAAAGCTTGCTTCTTTTACAACAAAGCCATAATGCTTTCTTTTTTTGGGTGCTATAATCAGTAGAATATTTACTGGTTCACCTTAGGAACATGACAGAAAAGAAACATCTGAAGAAATCATACTATTTAAGCTCGCATAGGAGTTCCACTGAGGAGGCTTAAAATGTTATTAGGCTGAAAGTGGTACGGTGATAAAACGTTAACGTCCTTTGGATGTGGAGATCCAGCGCGGGCGTTAAGTGATCGCACAGAAGGTTATAGACTTATGAGTGAGGTGGAGTATGACTTAAACACGGTGATGGTATTTAAGCACTGATGGCTGTAGGGACAGTTACAGAGACCTAAAAAAAACAGACCATAAAGCACCAAAGGTGTGTACAAGCAACTCAGGATGGAGAGCTGGACAGATTGTTTTTTCTAGCAAGCTATAACAAATTCATTGTTATGTTAAAATTGCCCATTCGTGGATCAGTGGTGGGTTTCTAGCTGCAATGCAGAAGACCCGGGTTCGATTCCTGCCCAAACTGGCCCCAAGCCAGGCTAAAATGTGAGGGTTGCGTCAGGAAATTCAACTGGCGTGAAACCTGTGCCAAGTGGTGTGCGGATCGGCTGGTCACTTGTAGCGACCCCTCAATAGGAGCAGCCGAAAGACCAACAACATTGCCACTTTTTGTTTTTGTGATCATTGTGAATCTGGTGTCTCTGTAACTTTTTATCCCCAGAACAACATGTACAGCCTACGCTCTTATGGTGATGTGTTTTACTTACTTCCCGAGCCTGTTTCTGCCCCAATGTACAGTAATATAACCCATTACCATCCATGTTAAGTTTCAAACTTTGTATAGTAGTTTGCTTGTTCATATTCTCTTGTATCTCTATGTCTATGCATAGCCTTGTTTTTAAAAATCAGAACGATCTTTTAATCATGTGTTGTGTAGTTTAGTTGAGATGTTTGTTTAATGGTTTATTTCATTTGGTTTTGATATCTTAGCACAGATATTCAATTCAATGCAGTTTATTTTATATTCCCGTATCATGATGGAATTTTATAATAAAATGCAAAAAACATGCTGTTTTTCTATCAAGCCTGCTGCTCTCTTTAATGATAAAGTTAGCGATATCTTTTTTTTATTGGTAACGTCCATCAAGGTGGCACGGCGGCTTAGTGGTTAGCACTGTCGCCTTGCCCCTCCAGGGTCCAGGTTCGATTCCTGTTTCTGTGTGCATGAAGCGTGCATGTTCTCCCTGTGCTTGGTGGGTTTCCTCTGGGTACACTGGTTTTCCACCCACGTTTTAAATACATGCAGATTAGGCTAATTGCTGTTCCCAAATTGCCTATAGTGTGTGAATGAGTGTGTTTGTGTGTGTGCCCTGCAATAAAGTTAAAGAATGTTGATATTCTGAGTTTAGTGCCATTGTGCTTATGCAGGTATTGTTGTGCTAAAATTTGGGGTGCTTTCACACTAAAGACTCAAACACAGTTCAAGTCAGGTATGAAAATGAATCGTACCAAAAGCATTAACGTGGAGTGCTATTCAGTGCTTTATCAACCAAACCTGTGTATGTGCAGAACACATGCCATACTGTACATCCCACCCTCTGAAATGTGCAGTCAGAGCATAGAACAACATTAATAACATGTAAGCTATTCAGGGTAAAATGGTGGGCATTTGTACTTGGGCCGTATACTAGGCAGTTGTGCCTACTGCAAAAAACAGCCTGAAGAATTGGGTACTTTTGACAAACAACATTAGTCATGATGTTAAGATGATATTCTGATGTTATTCACAATATAGAACTCAGTTAAGATACACAATACATGTCCACTTATTTAGTTATTGTTAATTAGTCCCTAATAAATGTCCTGCACTTGCACAAACATTATGAACTTTAGAAAAACCTTTGAAATGGAAAAAAAAAAAATTGACCAAATTCATTGACAGGATAGTGCTGTAATGTAAAGGAAATTGTAATAAATGAAGATGAGGAGAAAAAGAACAAATGATTTAAAAAAAGTTATGTTTTTTGTGAACACAAAACTTTTGCTAAATGACAAAAAATTTACCCCTTGATGAGATGGGTATGGGTGTATCTGGATTAAAGTAAGAACATTCATTGCTAGACAATTAAAAAGAAATCACATTTATACATTGGTTGTTTGTAGACATACCCATCATTTTTGTTTATTCGTTGTAAATCAAATTTAAAAAGAGCAATTATCAACCTGTTATCAACAAATGTTAGGTTAAGTTAGTTACACTCACAATATTTTTCCAACAAATTCCACCATTTGTTTTATGACTAGTTACAAGAATTTGGTTCGAGCTTCACTGAGCCAATCGTAGAGCATGTAGGTGGAACTTTAAGTTTTGTTAACAGTTTAGCTAACAACTTGTCATGGATATCTATTCATTATAACATCTCATTGTCGTAATCAGTCTAAAACATGTCATTATATGTCCATCTTTACATTTACATTTCTTTAAATAATTGTCATTAATGATGAGGATTATTTTGCTAATGTAACTGATTGTCCAACAACTGAAAAATTAATGCCCTGATAATTTTTGCATTATTTTTCTTTTCTTTTTTTTCTTGTCTCCATTGTTTACTCTTTCTTCCCCTATGTTCTAAGTCTCGTAAGTCCCTCCGGGAAAAAAAAATGATTTGAACCCTGATGACAGAGCTAGCAATGCTTAGTATCAATTTTCCAACTGACTTCTTAATATCCTTTTACACACCCTGATGAAAAGAAGATCCAGGCTCTATACACATGATACACTGAATCAGCATATCTCCCTGCATTAGCTCCCTTCTTTTGACATCTGTGTCTCATATGTCACATGACTTCCAACAGCCAGAGTCCAAAAACAACCACAAAAGCCCTGTGGAAACCTTCATCTGTGGATACACACACACACACTCTCTCTCTTTCCGAAACACACACACACACACATACAGTAAATCTCAGATTCAGCAGGAGGTCGAAGCATTCCCCGTAAAACAAACACTGCAACATCTCTGAGCGCTTTACCTGTCCACCTCTGACAGATATACAAAAACCCAGAGTATGGCCAAAAACAACATCAGGTGACCATTCCTTCAGGAAAAACATACAACTGCGTTTACAACTATGTGTTTAAGATCAGCTCTTAAATGAAAGCAAATCAGCAAATAAAATTTTATCCTTAAATAACTGCTCTAACTGCTTCTGACACAACATGAGGAGCTTTATATCCTCTGATTTTAACTCCAGATTCAACACATACTGTATGTACACACACATACGCACACACACACTGGATTGTATGATGGGAGGTCTAAAATGAATTAAGTTAAATTTAATTAAATTCAATTAAATTTTATTTGTATAGTGCTTTTAACAGTTGTCATTGTCGCAAAGCAGCTTTACACAATCAAAAGAATTATTAAAGATTCCTTTTATTCAGTCAACCTGTAAAAGGCATAGACAGACACACAGACAGCCAGATAAAGAGACAGACAGACAGACAGACAAACAGACAGACAGACAAAGAGACAAATACAGACATAGAAACAAATGCAAAAAGATATGCATTCTGATAGACATGGACAGACAGACAGAGACAGACATGCACACAGATACTGTACAAGCAGACATAAAGACAATTAAACTCGGAGACAGATGCACAAAGACAGACTCAGACAGAGAGAACCAGACAGACAGGTGTTTGCAGACAAATGCCACATATAGACACTCTACATACAGACAGATCAACACAAAGACACAGATAGACACTTACTGACATGCATACAGACAGTTATAAATACATATGAAGAAAGGTAGACATACAGTATACACCCGTCACAGGCAGAAAAACACATACAGACAGACAGAGCGATAGACAGACATGCAAATAGACATACATAGACAAATATACAGACAGTATATAGACAAATACTGCATGTAGACAGACAAACTGGTAGACACATATGGAGAGACCCAGACAGACAGACAGACAGACAGATAGTTAGACATATACACAAAGGCAGATAGACGCATACAGACAAATACTGATAGACATAATGAGAGTTGGACAAAATTACAAAGATATACAGACAGACAAAAAGGTTTCACTATTTGTGATCATTAGATTAATTCATTTTCAGAATCTCTACACGTCTTAGCTGATCAGTTCTTAAAGCCATGTTGGCATTGTGTGTGTGTGTGTGTGTGTGTGTGTGTGTGTGTGTGTGTGCTCTCTCCTCATCTATGCACAGTTCTACAGCTCCCCGTTAGATGGAGCTCGGTGTGTGGTGCCAGTTGCCCTGGGAAACGGAGGAAAGGTGCTTAGCTCGGAGGTGTTTGATTGGCCGGCAAAGGCAGCCAATAGAAAATGCTTGTGTTGATTGGCATCACAGGCGCTACAGCTGCGGGACGTGGAATGAGAAGCAATAGAGATGAGTGTCTGAGGCTGGTTTTATGTCTAGAGGGGAAAAATATATATTTTTAAAAAAAGTGCATTATGTTCATGTTGTTTATCATTGTAAGTCATTCATCTAGTAGGCTAAAACATTCATAATAAATTAATCAAAGATAACAAACTAAAGAAAATAATCATGTGAACATGTGTTGTGTATTCTACCTTAAAGATGATGACAGAATTGAGTGGTTGTCCTTTGTTTTCATTTTTGTTTTAGAATGAGTCTAATTTGAAAATATTTTAACGATTAAGCATTGTAAACACACACACACACACACACCTTTTGACCCACTTTTGCTTTGATTACATACAGTACATGTTCACCATGGCATTGTCTCGATGCGCTTATGTAATGTCAGTGCAGAGCCGCATTAATTTCTCCAAGATTGAATTGATGATTCAAAGAAATTTCTAATATTCTACCAATGCAACTGTGTACAGGTTGGCAGAGCCAGCACTTAATACAGGTTTTACTCCTCAACTACATTTAAAAGCCTGGACATGACGTCTGAGACACACCCTACAAACATTAATACTGTATCCTAGAAACTTACATTTCTAGATATTTTCCACAACAAAATTATAATGCATCAAATATACTGTAAGATGATAAATCTTGAAGAATCTTGGAGAAATTTTTATTTAAACAAAATATAAATCTACTGATATTTACTATTTAATACTGATCTTATACCTCAGCATACAAACACCCTGCCTCTCAAATTTTTGTCTTAAAAACTAAAATTTCCAATAAATTTTCGTCAGCATGCCAAACATTTATGGCATACAATGACCATACCAAGCCAAACCGAGTCGTGCATGAGTCTGGGAGCCGTTCAGAACTTGTTCGTGTCAGTGGAAAGCCAAGCGAATGAGTTTAAGTATTTTTGTTTGTTTTGTTGTTTATTTTTTTTGCATTTAATGCAAGAAGCTACTTTCAGTTTCATTTTTAAAGCAGCTGGTGCCAAGAGGAATTATGAATTAAGGTTAAGTCAGGTTTATTGGCTATTTATTTCATATTTTACTTCATTCATGTCTTTTCTAAATGTTTTGTTTGTTTTTTATATGCAAAATATGATTATAGTTTTGGAAATTGATAATATTGTAAGATTTTTGGGTGGCTGGTATGGATTATTTGCATTTACATAATTTCCTAAAATGTGTTTTGCAATATGAAATTTCGCCTTAAGAACTCACCTCCTAAACTGATTACAGTTGTATGCCGAGCTACTGCTGTAATATAAGAAATTTATATAGGAATTAATCCAAGAAGACACTGGAGACTCCCTTCATTAATGCTTATAAAAAAAATAATAATTCACTCTTTTGGTCATATCAGTAAAAAGAGTCTGACCAATCAGAAGGAAGCATTCAACAGTGCTCTAGTAAATCTGTATAGATTAAACAACTTAAAATATCACAGTGCATGAACACTAATAATAACCTCCCACTTGTGAATGTGATGATGCTGCTTTGCTTTTACAGGTTTTTATTTATTTTACTTCTCCTGCCCCAGTATTACCCAGCTGTGGTGAGAGCCCACAGTCTCACTGGCACTGGAACTGCCAATCAGGCTCACCGAGGCACACACATGCAACCTGAACCCTGTGCCCGCTGCTCATTACGCTAATGAGGCAGAGCGCTCTGGAGGTGCACTGATGAAGGTCTCATGTGGCTCTGTGCTGAAACTGCTGAAGTGCTGTGTGAATACTCCAGGAGGAATGCAGATTAACTGTTAAGCAATTATTCATTCATTCATTCATTCATTCATTCATAGGTTAATTTATTCATTTATGTATAAATTAAATGTATGTACTGTACATACTGTATGTATTATATTTCTACAAAAAGCCACTCTTGTTTTTTTTTTGTTTTGTGTTGTTACATCCCAAATACACAAACGCACACACACACACACACACACACACACACACACACATTAAAATTATCTTCAAAGTTGTCACATACACAACCCTACAGTATATGCAGTGAAATGCTTACATGACTGTTCATAACCTTAACAAGGAAAGATGAAATGGAATACGAAGATAAGAAAAGGCAAATTGCATTAGAAAAAAGTGTTAATTAGTGAATTCAGGTGGGTTTCCAATTAGGCCCCTTATCCCCGGTGAAGGACAATCTTAATGCTTCAGCATACCAAGACATCTTGGACAATGCTATGCTTCCAACTTTGTGGAAACAGTTTGTGGAAGACCCTTCTCTATTCCAACATAACTGAGCCCTAGTGCACAAAGCAAGGACTATAAAGACATTGTTTGATAAGTTTGGTGTGGAAGAACTTAACTGGCCCTCACAGAGCCCTGACCTCAACCCCATCGAGATTGCAAAAAATAAGACCTTGAGATGTTTCTATGTTATCTGAGACATCGAATACCATTTAAATTTAATCTGTATAAGCAGTTTTACAAAAATCCAGATGTAGCTTTAGATCCATAATGAACAAGCCAGAGGTGATATTGGCAAGGAAAAACTCCATGAGACATCATGATGAAAGAAACTTGGCATTATACAGAAAAATTATAAAAGTAAAAAACAAATCAATCTATTCTCACAGTGCAAATCTTCACATGCAATTTATGTCCAGCGCCCTCTATACTGTACAGTAAATATATTTAGGTTCTTTCAAATGCACATGTTGCAAAGTTAACTATCACTTGAACACTGTACACTGTGTGTTTGTGCAGTTCTGTATTTTAACCAACCTAACATTTACCTATTGCTAGTTGTGTAGAGTGTTTATCGATGGACATTGTCAGAAAGCAGCATTGTAGGAATTAAAATTCTGGATATAAATTAAAAAATGTGTATTTCTTTTTAGCTTTATCAGAAATAGTGGTCTTCATTTGGGTTATACAGATAGAAAGACAATAACTGCAATACCTCTGTAACTTTGTTATATAAGTTCAAAAAGTGCAGTTGTATAACAGGAAATGCATTTCATTTAACATCAATTCCATTTTGTTGAGGTTTACCAACTGTTCACTGATAGAGACTTGGGTATAAATCGGTTCCTGGCAGTTTCAGTCCTTAAACTATTTGAGTGATTTCAGACACATGCCATCAAAGACAAACTGTTTTTACTATTTGAATGATATTTAATAATTCATTTAAGTTTGTAAGTGCTTTATTTTTTTTAAGACAAATAATACTAGGATCATGAAACAGCTGCTTTT
>JAOTRS010000044.1:6976318-6990258 GCA_028565755.1 Dinotopterus cunningtoni
TATTTTTCTATTGCTACCTTCAGGCTTGTGTGTATGAGTTTCCAGGTGTTGATTATGAAATGCTATGTGTTTAAGTGGTTTGGGTGAGTAAAAAAAAAAAGAGAGAGAGAGACTGAAATTAAACAAAAAACGTTTCAACTGATGTTTGTCGTTTGCCTGCTCCTGTTAGGGGTTGCCACTTCAAATCATCCAATCCACATACAGTATTTGGTTTGGCACAGGCTTTACACCAGATGCATTTCCTGACACAGCTCTCCCTATGTTGTCTTGGGATCCATGGCTGGTCTTGGGATCAATTTATGCAATTTATCCATGGCTGGGGTTCCCATTAGAAAATCGAACCCTGGTCTTCTGCAAGAAAAATCCCACTGTACAACCTGGGTGAAAAGCTAATTAGCTAACATACAAAATAAACATAATCACCTTGGAAGCAATAGTGACTTCATGTTATTGGCACGACCCCAATTTGGAAAATCTGAGCTCACAGAAAAACACAAGTTTCTGCATTGTAATTTCGACATTAGGATTTTTCTGACATGACTTGAAGTCAGCATAATTATGGTAAAAAGTTAATAAGACTGCTATTTACTTTATTACACTTTCTTGCTAACTCTTATGACCTTTGCTGCCTTCAAGCCCTGTTATATATTAATATTATATAATATTGAAGTTATGAAATGGTTGCACTTTTAGCACCATTGTGTAATCATTTACATGGTCATTTTAAACAATTTTTGAAACAATTTTTTAAACTAGTTTTAAACTATGACTCCAGGCTTTGGATCAGTAACAAAAAGTCATGACAGCTGTCGGGATAAATGTCAAACCTACATCAGAAGCTAAAATATACACCAGTCAGCCATAACCTCAACACCAACTCCAAGTGAACTCAATAACATTGATCCCCAACATTGCCACCAACAAACTGGTGATACTGTAGGTTTAAGGGGATGTAGGAATCAATATAGCACAAATCACTGAAAAAGTTAATGCCAGCTATGATAGAAAGGCACAAGAACCCCCATAGCCTGCCATGCATTGGGCCCATTAGGCAAAAAGACCAAGGTCTCCAACCCGGCCCCCAAACTCGCCAGAGCTGATGAGGCCCCACATCACAACCCACATCCTGAGGCCATGTGGAGCCACGCCCCAAGGGGCCAGGGCTGCCCCGGTAGTGCAAGGGGAACCTAAAACCTACTGAGGGTTTTAATGTTAATGTTTTTAAGCTTAATGCTAATTGGTATAAGTGGCTGTTCTGCATGTTTGGTTTTAATTTCCTTTCAGTGGAACAAAATAAAATTGTCATTAATGATACAAGGAAAAAGAAGAAAAACATTTTCCACATTATGTGCCAACTTGAAAACTTAATGCAAAATATAATTTGCTAACTTTTTTTTTTTTTTGGATAACAGTTAGCACTCAAAACATTTGTAAGTTCAAAACCATTATCAATACAGTTTATGTTGTTTAGGGTCATGGCCAACCAATTGCATGGCACAAGCACACACATACTCACACATCCACTCAAAAACTATGGGCAATTTAGAAAGTCTGATTAATCTAGACCATACGTCTTTGGACTTTCTGATGATAAATATGATATATGATCAATATGATATATTTGTGTTAATTCCTTCTGCAAAATCAAATGTACCTCATTTTACCTGCACTTTATACACAAATCCACAAGAGGGCAGCAGCCACTGACTTCTGAGAGTTTATTCAGCTTCCCCTGAAATTTCCTCCTAACTGATCCCCAATGTGCAATAGGTCACTGTAGTTTGTTCATATCAAACCAGTGTTTATTTTGAGTCGTGTAGTGAAACTGAAGTAGGGAGTACAAGTGGCCGCCGCTGAGGCATAAACATCCTGTGAGATAATAAAATTGCACACTGTTCTGCGAATACCAGGGGGACAAAAAATGCTCATGTACTGTATCTGTAATGGAAAAACCAAGTACAACAGAGGTATACAATAAGGCAAGTATGATTGCACCTCTATTGAAACAAAAAAGTATGAACCTATTGCTATTACTGTACTGTAATAGCAGTAATACTTAGGCCAGTACTTAGGCACATGCAAATAAGTGATATAGAGCAACAAAAAAGGTTTCTACATTAAAAAGTATTATTAAAATCTATAAAACAGTAATTATGAAACAAAGTCAATAGTTGGTGTGTTAACCCTTTGTTTAAAATATATATAAACTTTGTGCAGTTTTATAAGGAAATTAGTTGCTTATTTTATCTAAACATCCTGCAGAACCAGTCGCAGTCCTTCTTACCTTTTTTCCACCAAAGTGAACCAGGCGCTTTCATGTCTAATGCAAAATCTGATTCAGAGCTGGATCAATATTGCACCTTCTAAGAATTGGGTTTGTTATTCCATGGGCTAGAGAGTCAGTGCCACCATGAAACCAGTTTTTCTGTCTGAGGGTTTTCGGAAAACAAAGAATTGGTTTATAATGGGGGACCGGCTGCAAACTAGTTCCAGAACTGCCTTGGTTTAAAAGGGGTATCTGAGGACACGTGCTTCTTTTTCATGCTTGCAAAACCCAGTAACATTTTTTTTTTGTCTTTTTCGATAATATTCTACTTTCTTTTTTGCCTAAAATTTGTTTGTTTGTTTTTGCTCATTTACTAATGTTTTGAAATCAGAAAATTAGTCTTAGTATACAGTAGCATGTATAACAGGGTGTCTAAGATTTTGTACAGTACTGTACAAAAATGATGAGTCCTTATGTTATGCCCACAGAAGCAGTGTAGATAACCTCCCAGAAGAGGACAGCTTTCCTTTTAAGTCTGGTTTCTTTCAAAGCTTTTTCCTCAAGTTATCTCAGGACGTTTTTTTTTTTTCTTGCTACTGCCGTCTTTGGCTTGCTCATTAGAAATCTAATTCTTATCTTGATTAAATAAACTTATTTGTGGTGCTCAGTTTTCTCATTTTTATTTATCTGTAGCTTAGTAACTTCATACAGTAATTCAGTTTGAAAAATAGCTTAGACAGACATTATTTTGGATTATTATTATTATTATTATTATTATTATTATTATTATTTCATAGCTGGCTTCTTGGAATAATTTGAGGTCTCTTAGGGCTTTAAAACAATCGTTCATTTTGTCCCAAGGACAAAGCTAAACAGAGGCTGTGCATTAATGTCAGACTGTGTATATTATATTATAAGAAGCATCCTAAACACTTTGATAACTTATCTAACACTTATCTTAGCTGTTTCTCTGTTGATAATACCGGTATCTGTGTGTATTGTTTTAGTCATGATAACTAACTGACTTCATAATGCAACCTACATAATCAACTGGAAAGAATAAACTGCAGGTTCAGTATTTCAGATATAAAAGATATCAAAAACATAATTTTGGTTTGAGTCTTGTGTGTCTTTAGTTTACTTTCATATTAGGTTTTGAATATGTGTACCTGTTTTGACTTAGTTCCTAATTAATTTGTCGATTTAAGCCCTGATGTTTCTGCTTCTCAGCATTAAGTCTTATTATGCATTGTGATTGTTAAGCCTGAGCCATATTCCCATGTTTCTTGTTCCAGTCTTCTCAGTTGTTTTTATATTTCCGCGCTTCCTTTGTTTCTGCTTTACTGTTCCCTGGTTACACTGAGTTCCTGTATTTCTGGTGTTCAGTCTTGCCTCGTGTTTTGACTTCTGCAATGGGTCCTGATGACAGAATAAACATGCTGACCTTATGCGCTTGTGGCCTGCTTCGCATGTCTTCAAGTAACAAAATTCATGCTACAATTTACACTTTTGCTTAAACTAATAATAAATTACTCTAATATGTAATCGTTTTATGAAATCGGAATTAATGTAATACTTTTGAAAACAGTCTTAGTAACACACACACACACACACACACACACACACACATTACATTATGCTTCCTTTTAGGAAACTCCCCTTTCCAAAACTCCCTCTCTGCTGAAATTACAACCTGTTGCTTTGAAGCCAAGCAAGTAATCACATTGCAGTGATGCACACAGGATATAAGGTAAAACATCCAGAGCATTAGCCACACAACTGAGTAAACCTCTAGAGAATTTCCGGGATAAGATATATGAGGGGAAATGCCACCAAATGCCTCTGAACTCCCCAACTATAGCAAACATGCATGTAGAAAGCAAAGCTTCATCCTTCAAGCAACCATATCAAGCGGAAATATCTGCCATCAGAAAACAGAGATTACTCTGGCCTCATGACAGCACAAGGTCATGCTCTGCTGAAGCTATTCTTCTTGCCATGTATCGAGCACATTAAGCACTTTTGTTTTGGCTTTTATGTGAACTCAGAGCTTCCACTTTTTGTTTCTAAATTGACACAAACCAAGACATTTGCATTATATTCATTTTCTTTGTTTAATATTTCAGTTTTTTTCAGAACATGGATAGCAACTGCTTTGGAAAAGCATCTACGTGCAGGTTCATCTTTGATCCAGCCGTGTTATGTCACTGCTTTAAAAACATATGGGCTGTAGCTGTATGATAAATGAATATGTTGTTTTAACCAGGTTAAGCCCAGCAGTGCTGCGATGACTGGAAAGATGCACGTAATGCTCTTGGCACACAGAAGTGTAAGGTAATGAGATTTCCCAAAGATCTGTGTCTGCACAGATACACCAGCGTCCCCGCGGGCTGTTCGGCAGGATGGCTACCTTTAATTAAGAATTAGGAGTGGACATTATCTGTCAGGCCGTTTACCATGACGTGGGCCCATGAATGGGTCGATATTTGTCTTTGTCTCCAGCATTCGTGTCTGTCTCTGCAGATGAGGGTGTGGCATCATTCGACAAACACCAAAGGTAAGTGCAGGACATTGTGGCATCAATCACCACAGAACACTACAGGTGAGTGTATGACATCATGGCATTAATTAACACATAAAATACTACAGGTGAGTTTATGGTATCAATCTTCAAAGAAAGATGCTATAGATTAAAACATTAAAAGTGATGGATGGCATTAATAAAGGAAAAGCTGCAGGCCAGTGTAAGGTACCAATCACCAGACAGAATACAGCACATGAGTGTATGTTATCAATCACTAGACACAGTGCTGCCGGTGAGTGTATATTATTGATATCAATAAACAGTAAGCCTACTGTGGGTGAGTACACAAAGGAAAATACACTGCCTGGGAAAAAAAAGTCGCTATTTTAGAAGCATCATACAATTGGACTGCATCAAGCTGAGAAAACAACTATGAAGATTTAAAATTACTGGAGTTAAGAACCCTTTAACATCTTAGCAAAACCTAGAAGGATAGTGCTGAACTGTTAGTTTTGTGGAAGAAATGTGGTCATTAAAAAATCATAAATGGAGATCCCTTTAAATGTGATGAGAACTCATAGGATTGGGACTAAACAACTGTGTGGCCATAAGAAAACCGCTTGTTATTCAGACTAATCACCGAAAAATGCTTTCATTTGCTAGGGAGCATAAATATTGGACTTCGTGGTCTGATGAGTTCAGTTTGAGCCTATTCTAAAACAACTGGCACGTCAAGGTAAGAATGGAAGAGCATGAAGAAGTGCACAGTGAAGTGCACTCATCAGGCATAGTGTCCACTGTACAAGCCTCTGGAGACAGTGTTATGATCTGCAGTTGCTTCAAATGCTTAGGTCTAGGCTCAGCAACGTTATGTGGCAATAAAATGAAGTCAGCTGATGACCTGAATGTACTGAATGACCAGATTATCACATCTGTGAAGGTTTTCTTCCCAAATGTTTTAGGCATATTTCAGGACTTAAATCATGAAACAGTGGCTCTGAGAGCATGAGGAATAATTTTCATGCATGAACCCGCCACCACATTTTTAAATCTTTTTTGTCCAGGTAGCATGTGTTGTTGAAGAGCCTTTGATATGCCGCACATTTGCCATGGCGTAATTTGAACAATTTATGCAGTGTCCCATTATTCATTTCCATTAAGTACACATTCTTGGTTGAGACCTTCTATTGATGTCTGGATGTCTTGGTAAACTCTTCTCCAATGCATCCCAAAGACTTTTAATGGGGTTAATGAAGATAACTCCTCTTGCTCCCAGGGCCACAATCTCTTCCACAATCTGAGTCCTGGCATATGGCCTGCTATCATAAAAGATAAAAACCAACAGATGTTAGAACATGCTAGAATAATGGTGGCGATTAATACCTTGTCGTTTTAAAGGTGTAAAAACATTGAAATTTACCTAATTAGTATTTGGATAAAAATCATAAACCCTAATTGCCCTGTACACCACAAATACTAACAGGTCTTTGCTACTATTTCAGTCCACCCAATAATGCCTAAATGAATCATAGACATTAATAGACAATGGACTCATGAATGCCTGGTTAAATGCATATAGATATAAATTGCCCAATTATGTGAACATCATTGTATAATATTGTACTGGACGCTCTCCCTTTTCTTTGGCCAATTGCAAGTGCATTGGCTTACAGTATATCTGCCTCATCCAAATCCAGAAACAACCCAGGAGCTATTAGAGATCCTTTATCCAGGATGAATAGTAAGTCACTCTCACTCACCTAGCTGTTAAAATCACCTGTTTTACGCTGACCTGCATTTATTTATGTCTACTTATACTACTTCATTCATAATATATATCTTTGTCATTCCACAGTGTATTTCTTCTCTTTATTTGTAAGTTAGGGCAGGGGCAGTGGCTCAGGTGTTTGAGGCTCTGGGTTGCTGATTGGAGGATCAGGGGGGCGATCCCCATCTGCGCTGGATTTTGGCTATTGAGACCTTCGGTGTGACCCTTAATTGAATGCTCATACAAGTTCCACAATAGGAAGGGAGACCCACCAACTTAAAGGATAATTAACAAGAATGGTGGACAGTGAAAGGGTGGACGAGTTTGAGATCCCTGGAAAGCTGGCCATTTGAGCAGTGTCATGCGGTGGACACTTAAATACAGCAAGTGGTATGCAAGCGTGGGGATGTCATGCGTCTCAGGGACTTCAGAGACATTGAAAGAATGCTGTTGAGGAAAGCTTCACAAGCTCCCGCGGCACTTTCACTTTCGCACAGAGCTAGCTTTCATGATCCTGGCACCAAAGAGGAACGGGCTGCTGTGTCTTCACGTTAAGACCCCTGTTCCCAACCAGGAAAGCTGCCCAGCCGCCGGACATCACAAGGAACTCCCAACTGTGGCCGCACCCAAGGAGTGCTGGGAGGGGCCGGTTGGCCAGTCAGAAAAGAGAAGCCATTGCTCGGCCAGCCTCGTGCCTGCATGCCAGCTGGGCACTGCCAGACCCGCATGTCCACATCTTCACTATTTTCTTCTTCTTTCTTTTTCATTCTCCCTCCTTAGACCCTTTCCTTCCCCTCCTTTCCAAATAAAATTACCCTTTTTCCATAAGACCTCCCCTGTGTCTGTGTGTCTGTGGTACTACATGGCGTTAAACCCTCTACCTGCTATTAATTCACTGCAATATGCTCCTGCATTTTAATCATGCAAGTTTAAATTGTGCACTGGCTGTTGTTACACTGTCTTGTGCTGTTTGTACACATTTATACACTTCATGTAGTCATTTGTAGTTGTGTACAGTCATTACTGTATGTGTTTTGTGTAGGCCCTGGAAGAACATTGTTTCTTTCACTGTACCAGCTGTCTATGGTTAAAATGACAATACAAACCACTTGACTTGATTTGACTTGAATTTGATTACGTTTTGAGTCTTTGAACAGACATCAAGCAATTGCTATATTTGTATCCATCTGCCTCTGCATTGTGATATAACTCCTCTATATAAAGAATGGTATAGTAGTTGATAATGTGGTTACCTGACTGGTGAGCAGTGGATTTGGTGTAAATGAGTTACAGTAGCAAGGCTAACTCCCTTCTTTTTTTGTAATTTTTTCACCACAGTGGATCAAGACCAGTATCTGGCATTGGTTACAACCGTTACATTTTGTACCCAGGCTTGAGACCAGCACTGCATGCAAGTGTCTGGGTTGTATAGAGTGTAGGGTTAAGGGTCTTGGCCAAGTTCCAAACAGTTGTGACCTGGCGGTGGCATGGCTCGGACCGCTAGCCATTTGATCAGCACCCCAGAGCATCAACTACCTAAACTGCCATTGCCCCTTCTTGTCTTTATTAATGAAAGAAAGACATTTACGTCGGAATAATTGATATTAATAAATGTTATGAAGATGGGTTAGTTATTCTGGAACAGAATGTTACATGACTACTACTAATAATAATAATAATAATATTGTTGTATGTTGTAATGTTGTAATTGCATTGCTAAACACTTACATTGGTGTTGTTGAGCTATTATTAGATATTATATTTTAGCCCTCCTATCCAATATCACCAACCAGTACTGCTGGAGACACATTAACTCATGTTGAGTTCAAAGTTAATAAAAACATTCTTGTAATCTGAAGATTTAAGGGCAAAATATCTATCCTCCTTTTTGAGGTTCAACTCTGCTCAATTTACCCACATAAAAACTGTGTAAACTATAAAGGAGTGTGTTGATGCAGGCCGATCCCGACAGCAGACATCCTCCCTTGGCGCCCTATCCTAGCTGGCTCGGCATTGTGTTTGTGTGTCACCATCATTAATTAGAAAAAGAGTAGAGGTGGGTTTTGGAGTAGAGTGGTGTCTTTGAGTAGGGAGGTGGATAATTAGTCCTTAGATAGGCATTTCATTAAGTGTGTGTCAGGAAATATTACCCATCTAGCCGCTTTGCTGCCATAGCAGTTGTTTTTTGTTGGTGGGGTTTGCAATAAACCCCTTAATGAAATTTTTAGGGTTTATCATCCAGTGACTTAGTGGACAGTTATGTAAAATAATTTAACTAATGCTATTTATATGCCTAAATTTTTAAGCGTTTAAAAAGTTTACAGTATACGCAACATTCTCTCTAGCTTCAGTATTTATTCTCACTTGTATACTGTAGTTTCACACATAGGAATTGCTGATGTAGTCACATAGGCTGTCCTGCACTAATCCCAGGACTCTTATTCCTAATCTGAACATCATGTCAACACATTTTTTGTCTACACTTGTATCCAATAACAATTTGTAATCTCACCACCAGCTTTTACCCTTTTTTGAGTCTGGTTCCTCTCAAGGTTTCTTCATCTTGTTATCAGGGGTTTTTTCCCCTTGAACTGTTGCCTCTGGCATGTTCATTCGATAAGAAAATATACTTCTGGATCTCTTAGATGTTTACCATGCAGTTCATTATCCTGGAGACCTGGAGAAGTCAGTGTAGGTAGGATAAGAGAAAATACTAAATTATAGGATGCTGAGAATTACAGTACTATACAAAAGTCTTGAGCCAGAAAAGGCTCTTACTGCGACAGGCTGCAAAGTTCCTAAAAATACAATTTAAAAATTGGTTGTTAATGTAACAACCTTAGCAACAACCTCGTTTCCCCTATCATCTGTTCCAACCACTCAGCATTCAGCATCAGAAGTATACTAATCAGTGGCCTGACCATCTGTACCATATCATCTGCATGTGTTTCTTACTAGTTCATGCCTTACATTAGATTTATTTTATTTTTTTTAATGATTTAATAATTCATAGGCTAAACTGGTCAGATACAGTACAGGGGCTTGACTGAAAATGAGAGCCAAAAAGTCCTTCAGGAAGCCTGGAGAACTAATTTTCTATGTACTATTCTTTTAATAATACTATATTAAAAATCCAAGAAAGTGACTCAAGACTTATGTACAGTACTAAAATGATTATTCAGAGAACCCTTGAGAAACTCTTTAGAGTTGTGACTGGTTAAAAAACACTAGCATGTTAAAGCACGATTAATACTTAACCAGACATGACAGTCAAAATAAATTTAGGATTAAAGATAGTCTTGCAGTAAGTGGGCCAATAATTTTGCAAGTGCTGACTGACACATATACAAAGATTTTTATAAAAGAAAGAAAGAAAGAAAGAAAGAAAGAAAGAAAGAAAGAAAGAGCCTACATCACCAAAATCCAATTAACTTATTTTGCATAATCTTTTATAATTTCATACTTGCCTGCTTTACCAGAAAACCTTAAAGACATATTCATGAAATTTGCAGACAAACATAAGAAACAGGTGAACCCCTCCAACAACCCCAACATGCTATCTCAGTTGTCATGACCCTAACAGGCTGTGTGATTGGCATATGACGCCCCACGGCTCTGTGATTTCCTCTCATTCTTTCCACATCCTCACTCCTCCGCAGGAGTTAACAGAGACTACACCGGCTTCATAAACACTTCATACAAAGCACCAGGGGAGATGTGAAAACAGCCCTCCTCTTCATCCTCATCCTCAGGAAGCGGGGCAGAAGACAGTAAAGGAGATGATATTAGACCCCCATTGTTTAGCAGATTTGTCATCTATTTTTGTACACTTTAAAATAGAGGATTAGTGGAATATATGAGGTTAAAGATTAAACCTAACCCAAGTATCATAGTAGTATGTTTAAATGTGTCGTTGTTGGATTTTCTGGTGGTTGTACCAAATCCATCAGTTCTGTTCATATGGCAAAGGTTTTTTTTCTGTCTTTGTAATCTCACTGACTTTAACTGTGGCATGGTGATTTGTGCCAGATGGGTTGGTTTGAGTATTTCAGAAACTGCTGATCTCCCGGGATTTTTTCACGCAACAGTCTGTAGAGTTGGTGCTAAGGCAGTTCCACAGGCAGAAACACCTTGATGATGAGTGAGCTCATTTCAGTTGACAGGTTAATGCTAATAAGCACTCTGTATAATACTGTGTAGAAAAGCATCACCCTAGCAGGGATCATCAAAGCATTGTGATGTTAATTTGGCAACAGAGGTATTAGGTTGTATATTAAAGTTAGAATTACTTTAATGAAATGATGTTGGAACATTGAATAAAAGTTGAACAAATGCCTCTAAAACATTATTGCAAAAACAATATTAACACCACTTCAAAACCGAACCAATGGTCTGACTTTGCAGTACTGTAGATTACTAGGAAGCAAATTTAGCATACTGAGCAAACGTTCTACCTTGATGGTATCCAAGCACTCCTGAAACACTGGGATAAGTGCATTAGTGTAGCAAGGGATTATATATAGACATAAAAAGAGTTTTTACTCTCATAACTGTGTTCTGAGACAGGTTGGGTGATACCGTATCCATTGTAACATCACTAGGGAGCAGGGAAAGCAATCTAAATGATAAAAAAATTACATCTAAGATCTGTGAAACAGAGATAATTATGAAGAAAAATTAAACAGAGGGGTAATATTGCAATACTAAGAGATGAGTGAGATGAGATACAGTACACGCGTTGTGTGAGTGAAGCTGTTGTGTCCTTCCCAAACTCAAATCAGAATTTTAAACCCTGTTATGAATATTAGGGATTGTTGATGTCATCTGACTTTGTGTGAATGGATGTTAATCATCATAAATACTCCAAATAATGCTTAGAATTTCATTGTTTTAATGTTTTTACAACATTGTGTTTGTGTTATTTATTTACCATTATCTCAAAATAATTTTATAAAAGTCATGCTAACTTTCAAAAACAGCATTGTCCAGAGGTTCTCCCGATGGTTGAGGGCATCACAACATTGTTAAATCTACATTACAATGATGGTCCAAAGTTAGGTTCTTGCTGGGACAGAAAGCGTAACATGATAAACCTTGCGGTAGGAGTGCTACAGAAGCAGAACACCACATCAGGTTTCACTTCTGTCACCCAAAGACAGGAACATGATGCTGCAGTACAATAGGTACGGGATCACCCAATCTAGGTTGTTCAAGAGAAACTGGGACTTTTGATTTTGCAGAGTAAAAGAACACATTTATAAGAGTAAAACCTTTATTTCTTTATATAATCCCCTGCTACATTAATGAACTTATCCCAGTATTTTATAAGTGCTTGGATACCAAAAAGGTAGAAAGTTTTCTCAGTAAGCCAGAGCCATGATCGGACTGCCAATTGGAGTCGTTCTCATAAACATTCAGCAAGTGGAACCCCTGATCTTTGAAAAAAATTAGAGATAACTGGTGGACAACTTGTGGAGAAGACGCATTTGTCAGTTATTGCTACATCCCCCGTACAGTCCTGACCTCGCTCCAAGCCATTTCCACATTTTTGGGTCATTAAAGGAGCTCCTGGGAGGCCGGTGTTTCAGATATGAAGCAAGCAGTCGATCAAAGCTCTAGCATACTGAAAAAACTTAAATTAATAATATGCAAGCACTAGCGAAACCCTAGGATGTATGCATCCCCCATTCCCCAACCATCCCCTTTCCCATCACACTGCACACCAGCATCTATACACAGAAATACAACATCTAAAGCTTGGAGCCCATCCCAGTGAACTTTTTTTTTTTTTGCCTTAAGTAGTATTTAAGTACAGTAGCTCATAGCCAGTTGCACAGTAATTAAGTGTTATATCTCAGTCCAAAATCACTGTTTCTCCAGCACGCACTGTTTCACCATTCCTATTGTATGTTCCTTTTTTGCAATGTACTGTATATTCTGTAATAACATATTTCTGTCACTAGGTTCAAATTTCCTCTTCTGTACCCATTGTTTGAAAACCCTGTCCAATGATATTTTCACAATATCATACAGAAAATACTGTATATGTGAGGTCAACTGGGTAAAGAAATCAAGCAGCAGAGCTAAAGCTCTCTCACACACACACAAGAAAAAAATCTGCTCAGTGGCATTTTGGAGAATGTTGAAGCAAATACAGGTATAGAGAATGTTTACAGTCTGTTATTACATTACAGTTTCCACAGCAATCACAGACTACTATAATATAGAGTGAAACTGAAGCTGGTAGAGCGGGTGGTCATTGTCTTGTTTTGTTTTTTTGATACTTGACATTCTTCGTGAGATTTTTTTTTTGTAAGCACCAAACCACTTTTTTTCTGCCAGTAGAGGTATACAAAAATTATAGCTTTTATGTTTTTTACAATGTCTATTATTATTATTATTATTATTATTATGAGGTGGTATAAAATAGCGTTGAGAAATAGTGTGTTAGTTTTGTAAAATTACCGATAGCAAAACTTGGATGTATGGGTGCAACCCTGAGACAAAGCAACAGTCTTCACATTGGAAGAGCTCATCATCAGACAGAAAAAGGTGGGGCAGGTCTGCAGTTCAACCAAGCACACGCTCAACGTCTTTTGTGACATTTGCGGCATACAACATCGAGAAATTCATCCCCAGGGGCCAGACTATCAATAGCAAATTCACCTGCCAAGTTTTAAGGTGAAGAAAGACATATGGCAAAAGTATGTCTTCACTGCTTCAGAGTCCAATGGTGGCATGCTTTACACCACTGCATTTGATGCTTTGCATTGCACTTGGTGATGTAAGGCTTAGATGCACCTGCTTGGCCATGGAAACCCATTTCATGAAGCTTTCTACACACTGTAGAAGGCCACATGAAGTTTGGAGTCCATTGCTATTGACTTTGCAGAAAATTGGTGACTGTCAGAAAATCTCATCATCCGCTGACCCCACTCTATTGTTCCCAATCGCTTCCACTTTGTTATGCACGGGTGTCATCCTATCGTGGTACCAGGTTGGAATTCAAAAGAGCTCCTGAAAGCGACCCATTTTTTCACAGATGTTTGTAGAAGCGGTGTCCATGTCTAGGTGCTTGATTTTATAACCTGTAACCATGGAAGTGATTGGAACACCTAAATTCAATTCAATTCAATTCAATTCAATTCAATTTTATTTATATAGCGCTTTCAATGGTCTAACAGTGGTCATTGTCTCAAAGCAGATTCACAAAAATTAAAGAAATTTTTTAAAAAAGAAAAATTTTTGGAAGTGTGTATGTGTGAGAAAAATATGTCTAGATAATAATGTGATGAATGAATAAATAATAAATGAAATGTCTCTGATGAGCAAGCCAAGGGTGACGGCGACAGTGGCAAGGAAAAACTCCCTGAGATGGCAAT
>JAOTRS010000044.1:7015756-7040227 GCA_028565755.1 Dinotopterus cunningtoni
TTCTCCTTCCTCATTGTAAAGTGTCCTTGAGCTCTGGAAAGGCGCTATATAAATAAAAATTATTATTATTATTATTAAAAATTATTATTGTACTGTGATCTGTTAGAAGAAGAAATAAACATTGGTTATTGTTATTGTTGCCCCAGTGATATAAAATTGCAAATAACACATTTTCCTTTGTTTTTCTTAGTAAGAATATTTGAAAGGAGTAAGGGATTCATTATTTTTCCTGCGCTAAATGAGATCAAAAGCATGAAAAAAGCAACAACAACTGGAATATACTTTGCCTTGGGTCTGGAGTCCATAAAATGTTTTTGCAAAAGTAATATTTTTCTATTGTATTTATGTAGCATTTTGTATTTATGTACAGCAATGGCTCAGTATGAAGTTTAGCAACATTACTGTATTAGCTCTGCCTTGTTTCCTGTCCATGTGCGCATGTATGTGTGAGTGTGTGTGAGTTTGTGCGTGCATGCGAGTGTGAGTGTGTGTGTGTGGAGACAGAGAAACAGAGAGGAGGTTTGTTCTGTGTGCCTGCTGCAGGCTACGTAGCATACACAGTCCACAAACAAACACACACACTTTTCTTTATAACAGTGTGTAAGCATAGTGTATTTGGCAATGGTGCTTGTTTTTTGTGTGATAAAGATGCCTGCTAAGACAGCTGTCAGACAGCAGGAAGTGTTTTGGGGGAACACACTGTGACTGAGAATAACACAAACATCATCCACAATAACACCCTCATACAGAGAGAGGGGCAAACTCAGCACCCTGTTATATAATGTTTTAGAATGTGGCTCAATGAATTCTACCAGAACTTCGACTTGTAATACAAAAGACTGGCCACGAGATAGAGCCAAATCCTCTGTTGCATTCTTTGTGTCCAGCCACTCCTGAACCATGGCAACGTCAGAAGAGTCTCTTACCTGGACTAAGGAGATATAGGAGTGGACTATTACTCACTAATCTTTTCAGATGAAAGAAAAAATTGCATTTTATTTGGAAATCAAGGCCCCAGAGTCAGTGATGATTTGGAAAGCCATGTCATCTGCTGGTGTTGGTCCACTGTCCAAGGTCAACGCAGCCGTCTACCAGGAGAATTTTAAAGCACTGTATGCTTTCACCTGCTTACTGCTATATGGAGATGCTGAGTTCCTTTCCCAGACTGACTGAGCCCTGCCTACAGTGCCAAAACTACCACTTGAACTTATGAGAGAATTTATGTTAATCTATTATCAAGAGAAAGATAAGAAACACCGGATCTGAAGGCTGCTATCAAAGCAACCTGGTCTTCGATAATACCTCACAGGCTGATCGGATTCATACCATGCTGCACTGGTGCAGGATCAAGTTCTGGGTGTTTAAATTAATCACATTTATCAGAATGTCAGTATTGTAAATAGTTTTTTGATTGATTTTAGGAAATATTAAAATATTTTGAGCTACAGGATTTATGATATCCAATGAATACTGTAAAAAACAATTACTTTTTGAATTAGGTTACAAAAGAAAAGTCTAATTTTGTAATATTATAACATTTATTTATAACTTCTTTAAAATATAAAAACATTCATCATCATCATTAAGATGATTAATATCTTAAAAATGCATTTTAAAATGTCAACAATAATAATAATAATAATATCGTGTGTGCGTCCTGCAGTGGGCTGGGTGTACACATCATTGTGGCTTGAGTCCTCTGGGATAGTCTTCACGCCTCCTGCGACGCTGTACAGGATAAGCGGTATAGATGATGAAATAATAATAATAATAATAATAATAATAATAGCAACTGCCTGCAACTGTCTGATATTACTAAGTAAATTAAAATTATTCTGAAATAATTTTATGAGCATTATAATTTTGATATATATGGATTTTTTTTTTTTTACACACACACACACACACACACACACACACACACACACGTTTTTATTTATTTATTTATCTATTTATTCTAACCCTGATAGGGTGTGATCCTTGGCCTTGCTGCTTTCTGTTTCAGTTTTGAACATCATGCTGATTTAAATGCAGTGTTATTGTCCAGCTGTACATGTGAAGACGTATAAACTACCCGTGACATTAACTAATGACCCCCCCCCCCCATGATTACACATGATGCTAATTGGTGCTCACACTTTTGCACTGCTTGTTCACTGCATCACACTTGGAGCACACACACACACACACACACACACTCCTGCAGATTGACTCCGGTGTCTGAACCAAACGCGACGCGTCGTGCTATAAAACCTTATATTTATATTTATGCCATATATATTTATTTTGTATGCCATAAAACGCTTCAGTGCACAAACACCTTCAGCTAGTACACAGGACAGGGAGAGTGGGCGTGCGCGAGAGGAAGGACACGAGCAGGTCACGTGACACCGGGGGGGGCGCGGTATAACAGGCCAGCGCGTGCGGGTGTATAAATGCGTGTGTGCGCTCGCGGCGACTTCCCGGTGTGTGTGTGCGCGCGCGTGCATGTGAGCAGTGTGGAGGAACACAGACATGGCAGGTAGGTCCGAGAGGAGCGAGATACAGCGGGTATACCGTGTAACTCGAACAGTGTGAGAGTGTTGCAGTGTCTGAGACGCGTTATGCGCATGCGTGTTTGCGCGTTGGTTTTCTCTCGGTGTTATTTCGGTATTATTTCCGCTTGCTTTAACTCTTGTCGCGTTTTATCCTGTGCAGGGTTTCGTCCCTAATGCCAACACTAGTGCACTTAGGTCGTGCTCCCGAGTGCAAGTTTTCAGAAATTGCATCATGTAGCATCCGTGCGAAATACGGAAGTGACGATTTCCGGTTATGGACGCGTCCTTCTGCACGTAGTCTTAACCTTAAACGGTTTAAGCGAGATGCCAATTATTATTATTATTATTATTATTATATATACCTTAACATTTCTGTAAAAGTCATGACCTTGGGAGAAAAAAAGGGGGTCACGTGATTAAGGACGCTACCTTACAGCCAGGTGTTCTGTCAATCCGTCCCACCTGTTTTTGATTGACAAGCTCGAGGATTGTTTTATTCATTTTTTTTGTTCTGGTAGCATTTTCATATGAGTATTTGTCTATCAGAATATGCCACCTCTAAATGTTCTAATGACGTAACATTAGGGATTGGGGACTCAGCAGTCACCTCTCGATACGATATCATGATACCTGGTGCCGATTCAATTAAAATTGTGATTCTATGAATATCACGGTTTTATAAATACGGTAAGTCCCCAACATACAAACGAGTTCCGTTCCGAGAGCTTGTCTGTACGTCCATGTTGTTCGTAAGTCCCGCCAGCTTTCTTACTACCCCTATTGGCTATACACAGTATATCACAGTACAGTGTTTTTTAGACTCGCGCAGATGGTTGAACCGTTCATGTTTAAAAGAACAACCAATGTCTGCCATCTTTTCACCTCACTCCATTCTCTCAATTATTTTTACTTTTGTCACCACCGTTATTGTTTGGTCCTTCTTAGCAGTACCAGCTTCATTACTGCTGCTTTTACGTTTGCTTCCACGTTTGCTTCCAGACAGCCTGAGCTGCACGCACGTGACAATGTATGTAGGACATGTAGTTAAACATGCATGATCATATGTTTCTCTTCAAAGATTTAAAGCTTGAATGTTTGTATGTAGGGGATGTACTGTATCCTGATTCAATTCACATTTTTTTCTGATTTTGTTACAATTTTAAAGCTTAAGTTTAATGATCCGTTCCTCATAACATGAGTTTTTTCAATTTAAAAACAAGCGTAGCATTTAAAGACTTAACCAACTTTAAATACAATAGTTTAACATTTAACCTCAAATAAAATCAAACGAAAAGTAATATTTTTACTGGGCAGCACGCATGTCATCTACCATCATTATCATTCCTAAACAAATTTGTCAAATAAATCACTCCTACAGAATTGTTTATCTTATCTAAAGATGATCAGCCGATCACCGATCATGGCCAATTAAACTCTGGTCAATCGATAGGTTCATCTCTATTATAAACGTCAATGTTAAAAAAATAAATAAATAAAAAAATAAAGATTTTGGAGACAGTGTGGCGATTCATAACTGAATCTATCCCAACCTGCCCCCTCTCTACAAAACATGCTCTGCTGTTATACATTTACCCCTCTTTTTTTTCATTGCTGTAGGATGGTGCAACTCTTTTAATTTGGTATTGTAGCCATTTGATTTTTTAAAGCAAGGCAGCTAAATTTGTCCAGGACGTTTGTTTGTGTTTGTATGGCTGTCCTCTTAGTAGTTGAATAGCTGTGCTTATTAACCCTACTGTTAAAAACATTTCAAATGTTGCGTAGTATTCCAAAGAATTTAATGATACAAAGCCTTTTTTTATATATTAACGTGCAAAATTTGTCTTAAGTGTGTTTTGGCACCTTACAAAGTGTTTTATGTCTTTTCCACACCGGTTTGTCAAGAATTGCAAAAAGAATGTTGCTGCCTTTTTTTTATTTTTATTTTTTTAAATAAATAAATCCATATAGTTAGCTATTGTGAAACATCCTTGAAGCAAGTCGTTCGCTTGTCGTTTCCACTTGTGTTAAAACAGCGGTAAGTGGTCACTTCTTTAGCAATCTCCCTATTTCCTCTCTTCAAGAATTTTTATTTATTTTTTTGGCGAGAGAAACCACAGAATGTAAACTACAATTTGAAGACTTTCACCATTATGGAAACAATGTCTGTAAATTGGCGCATCTTTAAAGATGTGGAGTTACTTAACTTGATCTTAACTACTAAAAGGTATTTAAAAATTTTTTTGTTTTCCTTTAATTGGTGTTTAATTGTTAGATGATGCAGATTGTTCACCACAGAAATTGCTTTGAGTTAGACATTGCTATAGAAACAATAACAGAACAAAGGCATTAATAACTTAATTTTTTTTTTTTTATATTATAGAAAATTAGTCTCACTGGAATTAAACTTCATTAAGTTTAATGAAGTACACTTTTTTTTCCCCCTTCTTTCTTTTCCCTGCCTTAATTTAAAAAAAAATCCGTCATAACACCGTCATAATTGAACATTCCTTACAAAAGTCTTGGCCCACGCATCCACATGCTGCCATCTCCATGGTATTGCTGTTACTAGGTGCTCAGAAATAAAAATAATCTCCTGAGTAATTAAGTAAATTTCTAAAGTCATATATAATTTTTTTTTTTTTTTTATTGCGTTGTTTTTCCTCAGGAATTGTACTTAAAAGTTTAAAATGCAGTATCTTAAATAAGTTTGAACTAGCCACTTTAAAAGTGTGCTTACTATAAAAGTATTATGATTATTTTTCCAAGTTTGCTATCTCTTTCAGCTGATTTTATAGCTTCTGGGTTTATTCCCCCTTTAGTTTTGATCGATGCTAACTGCACTGTGTATTCTCTTAAGCTAGTAATAAGCTAAACTGCTAATAATCCCTATTTACTGTGCAGGGTTGAAGGATTCCACAAGCACAACACCCAGACCCGGATGAGGAAATCATGTTCATGTTATGTTCGCTTTCCCTCCATAACTACAGTATTGACGTAACTGGAATTAAGCCTTAATTTAAGGAAAAGATCAAATTTTTTGTTTTCTAAAATCAAAGTAGTCAAAATGTAGCTATTGTGAATTTGATTTAGTATACAGTACTTTTATCAGTCAGTTTGGGTTCACACGTCTTAATGTTCGAAGTGGTCTCGGGAATTCTACGACTTTAGATATTGTTCAACAAATGGTTCCAACCGAGTAATGTGATTGGATGAGGCGTTCCGTAAGTGCTGCTATAGAGCATAACACTGAGATGTTTACCTATACGCATCACTCTGCGTCACAGGTCCTCTAATCATGATCTCCTGATCAAAGGCACTACTTGATGTGTGGAACAAGGGATACGACACCCTACATGGTGCACTTGCTTTCTGTTTTACACTATTTAGGATTTAACTCCAGACCAATTAGTTGGCTCAGGCAATTATAAAACATGACAATAGCAGACATAATGAGAAACGGGAGTTGCAGGACTGCACACAACCTCCACGGTTTATTCTCCTCATTTTTTGACTGCATAATACCAGTAAGAATTTAAAACTCCCCTTCATCCCTGTTACACTAAATGTTGGATTCCAGTTCAATGTCCGGTCCTTCCTCGACTGGCAGACGTGTCTTGGAGCAAAATAACTAGTGAAATAAACTATCCTAATCTGTTGATAAATAGCATTTGTCGAACTGTTGTATAAAAGCAATATCACATGAGTGGGAGTGCTGTTATACTGAATATCAGCCTGGCTGTGATATCTACAACTGCATCATGGCTTTGCTAGCGTTCAGCTCAAGTGAGATATTGCTTAATTATGACACAATAGAAGTGTCTGATTGGTAATAATAAATTGATGAAATATTTACAGTAATTAATTTATCTTGACACAACCTCCAAGAAGGACTAATAACTAGAAATGATTGGTAGTGAGGGACCTTTTCTCTTCTCCCCTTCTCCTAATCCCCTTTTTTTTTTTTTTTTTTTTTCTTGAAGTATCTCCAATTTTCATAGTATAATGTTTCAGGGCTTTTTTTTTTCTTTCATGACACACATACAGTTCTTCTTGAAAATAATCTGATTAAAAGAGATTCGTAACTAATACCTTGATCTGTTTATTCCTCAGTTAAGTGGATTACACAGTCCACATCAGTCAGATCTCCTAACGCTAAAGATGTACATGAGCGCTTTATTGCAGTTAATTTATGAATCAAATTTCCCTGTGTGATGTTGGAAACTTTTTAATAGAGAACTTTTTAAACAATTTAGGTCCAGTTTCTGATTCCTTGGCGAGACCTTCAGCAGTTGAGTATAGGATGTCAAATCACTTGGTCTTACTCGCTTACTGTAGAGGTGAAATCACTCATCTGTGTCTTGTTGCTTTCCATATTGACTGTAGATTGTATTCTACATTATTCACACTGGTCTATTGTAGTGAAAGCCACTCCTGCGAACGCACAACACCATGGTGACACTGTTCAAGAGCCTTTGGGCCCTTTTGGTGTAACACACAATGCATGCATTGGATATTGGAGTCATGGTCATATGTTATAGTACATGTAGTAGTACATGTATTTATTTTTATTTGTTTTTTTTTTGTTCATAAATGCTGTTGAATTCTGGATGTTGCAAGATTTTATCCAATTTATAATGATGTTGGCATTTCTAGAGTAATGGATAATTCAAGTTGGATGTCCTACATAATCGTAATCCAAATGGATTTTACATTAGAATTTCCAATATCTGTGCTTTGTAACAGTCCAAAATAATGCTGAGTGTTTTACAGTATATTGCAGGTTCCTGATTTCTTATCTAAAAGCCAAAAATAGAGGGCTGCTGTAGAATTACGTGAAACCCCCGATACGCCTGCAGGTAGTATAGCAGTAGTGGCGAAGGTGAAATAAAAATGAAACGAAACAGAATATTAACTGAAGCTCACTTTTAGAGTTTTGATTGGCTCGATGATAAACTTTTTTTTTTTTTTTTTTTTTTTTTTTTTTAATTCCAGGTCTTGACGCCTTAGAGGATTATCATATGATCTGACACGGAGCATAAAATACAGTGAGACAAGTAATCTTAAACACTGAAATCGCGTTATCTAAACCAAGCTTTAGTGTTGGAGCGCGAGATCGGAAGTGAACACTGTCACAGTATGAAATCCCCAGCATTATTCCTGATCTTGATCTGCTCATGCCGGTACTGTCTGTATTACTGCTGTAGTTAGAAAGAGGCGTCCTCCGAGTGGTGTTCAGTTTCTGTTGATGCACAATGTAGGGGAGGACTAATGCATTATTCATGCTGTGAAGATATTTGAGGTGCACTGTATAGGAGGTGTGGAGGACAAGCTGACGGTATGCTTCTTATGAATGAATGGTAAACAATTTTACCATTTTATATAAAATATGCAATTCCCTATGCTAAATTTGCTGTCCCATTCAGAATATTCCCTTGTCACATGACCCTGAGAGAAACTCTGCACCTATCGTGACCCTGATGAGAATAAAGGCTCATAACCCGTTTAGGAATCCACTATTCTTTTAATAGAGTTAAAAATGTACACTAGACACTTTGTGTTCCTGAGGCTTTTCAGGAGATCCTTGTGTATTTAGAGTCTAATAGTTTTAGCAATAACCTTCTGAAAGCTGGAACTGAGTTGCCTTATTGCATTATGTAATAATTTTCTCCCCTACAGCTATTACAAAGCTCTGTATTAAACACAAGTGAGCCTTTTGCTTAGTCCACAGCGTGACGTGATATTGCATATGGAAAACTGGCACGTTTGGACTGCCTTTAGTCATGGAAAAACATTCACACTGTCCTATTTCAATAAAGAAATTGCAATATGTTAACTCGGACAAGGCTTTAACTCCAACAAGTTTTCTGTTTATGAAAGTGCTGTTTAAATATACTGTGTTCAAACCTTTTGTTTTCCAGACCAGGCATTCGTCACCTTGGCCACGAACGATAGTTACGCTAAAGGAGCGGTGGTGCTCGGGAAGTCCCTGAAGAACCATAACACTTCCAAGAAGCTGGTGGTGCTCATCGGACCCCACGTGTCAGAACTGTCCAGGTACGCATCAGTCACTGGGTTGGAATTGTGTTGAGAGATGATTCCACGGAATGGGGAAGCTGTTCCCGCTTCGTATTTCCAGAAGATTAAATCTGATTGGCTGGCCAAGTTACAAAGCAAAAAGTCTGGGTTGTGTATCAAATTCAGAAAATGGGCATCACAATGAATAAAGCTCATCCTGTAGATGTTTCATGGTTTATCGTGTCAGTAAGTTATGTATAGGCTGCAAAGTGGTGGTCTTTAGCTTTAACATACTTTGTGTTTAAACCTGATTTTGACATGAGGAGGTGGAGGATTGGTTTGGTCTGCTTGGGTAACATCCTGTTTCCTGTTTAAATTTTTTCTTTTTTTTCTGTATATATGGATACAGGGACCCTGTTGACCAATGATTCATCATGTATAGTTGTGAAAAGTGACAGAAAACCTACCATTCAACCAAATAAGCATTACTCCAGATTGGTGTTGCGTAATACCCCGATGGATGCTTGAGATGGTTCACATGTTCAAGGAGTGATATTCATGAGCTTTGTATAGAATCCTGGTTCAGTAAGACTATAAGGGGGAAAGTACTGAGCTGTACTAAACTATAATGTTGCCACCAACTGTGTGGATATATGTTTTCTAGGAATATTCTTTAGCATGTTGTGATACAAGCTGATTTTTCGAAGTTTAAATACAACCAGTTTTTGTTCTGGATGCATTAACTGCATGTGTAGAGTTGTGTTGCGCAAATGGTGCCTCAAGTTTTTGGTTCCCATGTGTGTTTATTGCACTGGAGTGTAGACTAGTGACGGACTTTGATTCATAGTGATAAAAATAGAATGGTGTCCTTGCCAATGCCTTCTGCATATGGTGTCAGCACTACCTTGTTACACTGGTGTAGGAATACCAGTATAGTCCTGGGGGAGTGAAGGTTTGCTAGGAGATGATTACAGAAAGTACTGCATCATGAGCATTTTGTGTGATTGGGTGTCACTGCTGAGTTTAAGTGTAACAGAACTGCCTGTCTGATGTTTGATGATTGAGTAACTGTTGCAAAATTAGTGTTTCAAGACTAAACGTGTAATCTAGAGTTGAACAATTTAGAGGAAATTCCATTTAACTGAGTATGGTTGGGTGGCACATTGGTGTCATGGTTGGCACTGTGGCCTCGCACCTCCAGGATAGTGGGTTCGATTTCCACCTCGGGTCTGTGCATAGAGTTTGCATGTTCTCCCTGTGCTTGGTGGGTTTCCTCTGGGAACTTTGGTTTCCTCCTACAGTCCAAAGACATGCAGGTTGGTGTTACCCAACTACATGAGAGTGGGCACCTTGCCTCGTGCACAAAGTCCCCTGGGATAGGTGTCGTGACCCTGTACGTGATAAGCAGTATAATAAATAAATTCATTAAATAAATATGAATAGTTATTAATTTACAAAATATGGTTGGCAAAAGTTACTGTAGCTACATTGCCAGAATATTTCGCTTGCATATCACCTAAATTTACCCCATTTGGCTCATATTTAAGATCTGCTTTGTGTGTAAAGATGAAGAGCTAAAAGCTTTACACACTTTTTAAGACCTAGCCCAAATCCTACGAGTTCAGATGCTGAAGTTGGTTATACGTAAAACCTTCAACTAGGTCATAATTATAGTTGGATCAGTTCAAGGTGGTATTTATTTAAAAAAATTGTCAATTAAAAAAAACCTGAACATGAAATAATACAGGTCAACATTCGGGTATGTTTTTCATTTAACACTAGATGTGCAAGTGTTCCAAAGTTGACCTGTGCATGGAGTCAGCTTAAATGTTTGGAGTTATTTTAATGTAAAAAATAAAATTTTTGGTTGATTTTTTTTTTTTTTTTTTTTTTTTTTTTTTTTTTTTAAATGAATAGGCGCCAGGTTGCAATGGCTCATTTGTTGATTCTTGATGTTTGCCAAATCAAGGGAATTTGTATAGCAAGCCACCTCGAATGGGTGAGTAATTAATAAACCCACTCTTGATGTTGGTGAGTTCTTTAAGGCGGGGCGTGTTGGAGAGTATTGAGACGGGGCCAACAGTAGTGAATGTGAGGGGCCAGTTCTGGTACGTATCTGGCGTCTCCTTTTAGTCCGCAGTAGTATTCGGACCCGAGAGCCGGTTCTGCTACAGCGCTGAGTCAGGAGTTTCTGTTCCAGCTTTCAGTGCAGTTGGTGTTTCATTTTCTATTAGTTGCTCCATTCAGTCACTTACGTTGAATTTTCTTTGTCATTTTTCCGTTGCAGATCTGATTCCTGTGTAACATCCTGTGTAATTTTCATAATCGGCATCCCTTTGAATTATGGTTAGCTGGGGTTTGACAAGAACAGAAAAAGGATGTTGCAATGTGGGGCTTGCCAACGTTGTAACCCTGTTCATCTTTACCTAACCTTCACAACGACTGATCTCTATTTACGTAATAATCTAATGCACCTTAAACCCCGCCTAAGCCTTTCTCCTGATAATGTTGATCTGAGGATTACAGAGCGTTCATTACAGTCAGTTTACCAACACGCAGATCACCTTTTACTCTAGGAATTTACTTAAAGTGGAATTTTAAATATATGGACTACATGCCTAGCACACAAATTAACCACCACGTATCTCAAAGTTTTTGATTGAAAACCTTTTATGATTTACAGAAAAGTAGAAAATGTTGATGGTTGTTTGCAGCGATCTCTTAAAAAAAATAATAATAATAAAAAAAAACCTAATGCAAACCTGCAGTTTTTCGATCAGCAAGTTTAATTTCAAATAATAGGTTGTGTTGTAGCTATGCAGCCATCTGCAAATTGGTCTCCTCCCAAAATTGTGCCTCAAATTCAAATTCAAATTTTATTTGTCACATACACAGTCATACACAGTACGATATGCAGTGAAATGCTTAGCCAACTGCTCGTGACCTAAAATAAAAGAATATGAATAGGAAAGGAAATAAATATGAAAATTAAAAATTAAAATATTAAAATTAAAAATTTGAAAATTAAAAATTAAAATTAAAAATTAAAATAAATATGAAAATTAAATTGTTTAGGACATCCTAAACTTGTGTTTAGGATGTGCCACTTTGGCTCTTTCCACCTCCACCATCTCAATTTTGGCTCAAACACGTCCAGTACATCTGTTCCGGGTTTCAAAAACATTATCTCGCACACTGTTACAGTAAACATGCAGGAAGTGTGTGAAAAGGAAAGTGAATAAGCATTTGGACATATCAAGGCATGCGTGTATGTGTGGGTGTGAGTGGAAGAGTTGTTTAATGTCAGCATGGGGTATGCAATCAAATCAGGACTTCCAAGCCATTTCACATGCGTTTGATGTTCATGTGATGGTTATTTGTCTCCACTCAGAATTATATTTCTATAAAATCCAGTCATCTGTAGTGGATTATCAGATCTGCCAACGTTTATGCATATTACCCAAGTATGCTAGTAGCCCAAGCTGTGGTAAAATGGCAGGGTTGTGTCAGGAAGTGCATCCGGTGTAAAAACCTGTGCCAAGTTCTGCTGGTCGGCTGTGGCGACGCCTCGATGGGAGCAGCAGAAAGACGAACAACCCACGTGTGCTTGTACAGTATTGTACATTAACTTATCGTTCACAGCTCTGCCAGTGATTTTCCCCTGTCCAATTAAACAGGAGATGAGCCGATGGGCACGTGAACCTGGAATCAATTGCACAAGTGGTTTAAACTAGCCAATTTCTCGCTGCCGTTTCTGGGAAGCTCCACCCTTTTCCTGTCTCATGCTTTTTGAGACCTACAGGTTTCCTCACTTACTGCTGCGGTAAAAGGAAAAATTTTAGTTAATTGTTGGGGAAAATTCATTCAACAAATCCTTTATGGCTAAATTTGTCAAAATTGTTCAAATGTTTAAGGTTTTTTCGCTGAAAGAAGAAACAAAGGGTGTTCTTGGTTTTGTTTTTTTACCTTTTTTATACTTTTTTTTTTTTATCTTACAACTCTAGAAGAAATGAAACCACTGCAAAATAATCAGTTTCTCATTTTATTTATTAATTTTTATTTACTTTATCTTCCAGATGCATGCATTAGTCAGATTAACAGTTCGGTTTCTTTTTTTTTTTTTTTTTTTGTGAACTGACAATATTTCTCCTAAATTTAAAATGTAACTATTGTTATTTAGAGTGTATATTTAAAGGACGTGACATCACAACACATCAAAATAACCCATGCAGTATTTGCAGAGCTTCAGTAACTCAAATAAAACATTGTTAATGCTTTGATTAAATAACAATATTTTAAGAAATCAGTATTTGGTAGAATAATAACCCTGATTTGCAGTTACGGCTTTTATACGTTTTGGCTCTCCACCAGTTTTTCACATTGCTGTTGGGTAACTTTTATTTACACTCTTTTTGCAAAAAAGCAAACGGCTCAGCTTTACTTGAGGGTTCGTGGCCATCCATCATCCTCATGATATTCCAGAAGTTTTCTGGAGTAAATTGCAGTGCTCTTTGTTTTTAATTTTTTTTCAAATTATATGGATTCTGGATGTACTGTATAATCAAGCCTGCTTGCACCATGAGCAGAGAGAAGAAACACAAGCAGTTGTTGTATTACACCCAGTTTAAACACAGTGCTTTATTTATTAGAAAACCTGATGTGTGTGTGATTATCACTGTAAATAAGGCCATTATAAATAAGGGTAGGTTTCCAGTGATGAGGTTGACCCAGTTTGATTTCGTCTTCTTCAGGGCAGTGCTTCAGACGCTGTACGATGAGGTCAGGCTGGTGGACGTGATGGACAGTGGGGACACGGCACACCTGGCCATGATGCAGAGACCAGACCTGGGCGTGACCTTCACTAAGCTTCACTGCTGGAAGCTCACACACTACTCCAAATGTGTGTTTATGGATGCAGACACTATGGTGAGACGAAACGCCACGTCGCTGTCGGAAAACAGAGGGTTAGGTTTCTGGCACGGATTTCATAAACGTTGCGTGAGACGCGTTTGTGGAATGTCGTACATCCTATAGCCGGTAGCAACAGGTTGACACTTGGTTTCATAATCGGTGTTTAAAAAGCACAATGTGTTCTCGTACTACTGTATAATACTGGAATACTAATTATGCTTGCTCTGCATTATAGGCATAAAAATATTCTTATCAATATTCAAATGCATTTGATGCTATAGTAATTAAAATTTAAATCCAGTAACTTTACAGCGCTCTCGTTATAAAAGTGCGTGTTCTATTAAAAAAAATTAAAATCCTGTTTATCCACTGATATATTTATCATTACTGTGTAATGTGTTTGTGTTTAGGCGGTTGCGAACATCGATGAGCTTTTTGACAGAGAGGAGTTATCGGCAGCTCCGGATCCCGGATGGCCCGACTGCTTCAACTCCGGCGTGTTCGTCTTCCGGCCCTCCAATGAGACCTACGGCAAACTCCTTGAGTACTGTACAGAGCACGGCAGCTTCGACGGCAAGTAACGTTCGTCTTTAAATATTTGAGTTTTAGGAAGAGAGAAGCTTTGGTTTAGGTTTTGATCTGTTATTACAACCTTAAACTGTTCTGTTTAGAAATAAATACGCCTTGAATTGCTGCGGATTCTTGCTCTGGGTTTATTTTTTTTTTATTTATTACTCTGACAGCTGAGCTTAGATTTGCAATATCTCAAGTTATGCAATATGGTTTTGTGAGTAATTCTGCTGCGTGTACAGGTTGTACCAAATGTTCCAGAAACACCTGCGTGAAACAAACATGACATCAGAAGTATAGGTTCTGGTGGTGCATGTATTTATTTAAACCCCCCCTTTCTCTTGATGCGTGTACACACTTCTGTTATTTGTGTATAGAAGGTGTTAAACTCCCCAACTGTGCTGAATAAAGAGCAGCTTTTCTGTGCCCACGTCCAGTCTTGGCTCGTGCCCATCTTCTCCCCACAGCGTGGTGGTTCTGAATGGACCCATTCTCCCTGTGGACTGGCTTCTCAAACGGCGTTCTACATTCCAGCCATCTGTCCAAGCAGAAATCTCTCGGATAGACGGTTTTTAAAGCTTGGTGACCAGACACATTTGTCTTTTCTAAAGCTGACGGGTGAAATAACGCCTGTCCTGTTTCATTATGCCTAATGAATGAGTGATGTGTTTTTTTTTTTTTTTTTTTGTTTTTTTTTTTTTTTTTCCTCCCTCAACGAATGTTGCATAACACAACGACTCCCAGGTTGTATCCATGACTCAGTGTTCGTGCTCAACACGGGGAAACTTGGCACAGGGGCAGACAAAAAGCCTACTGTTCAGCTGTATTTAATGTACTCGCTTGTCTAAAAGGGTGCCTTAACAACACTATCAGCACTAGTGTTAATAGACGAGTGCTGAACAGGCAGTTGTGCACACTGACCTGCTGTTACATTAGGTATGATGCTGACACGGCTAAGTATCTTGTTTGTTTTAAGTCTGGATTTTGAGCTGCCTGGAACTAACAGGCCTGTATCGTTTTAGTGAAGTGATGGGTACTGATGGGTTTTACTGAGTCACGGAGCTCAGCATTATGGGAGCTTAATCATTCAGAGCTTTAAAGTGCATGAGCAGGACTTGCTTGAAATATTTTGTTTTCCTTTTAAGGAAGAGACCGCTCAGACACACTGCTGCTTTTGTGAACTAGTTTACGTTTCCACAAACACAGCCAGCAACACGTTGGTTAGTCTGAGCTAATGTTCATGAAGGAATGTAAAGTTTAATTGATTCACTGTAGCAAAATGTGAATGATCAGTGTGTGCCATTTTTACAGTCATGGCATCATGGCTCCCAGTGACCCCCTCTGCCCTCTCAGGACCTGTCTGACTCAACCTGGTGCCCTGATTCTAATTGGAGATCTCGTCACATGGAGGCCCATGTGGTCTGCTTAGGATGTATGTGGTGAGACTTGGGATGGTTTCACTTTACCACGAAGACAGTCCTGGCCTCAGGAGATGCAGACTACTGTACATGTACCAATAACGAATGTGGATTTCAGAGAGGTGTTCAAGTTAATATGGTTCTATTAACCTTCAATTTTATTTGTATAGCGGTTTTAACAATTGTCGCAAAGCAGCTTTACACAATCAAAAGAATTAAGTATGTATGGAATGTGAATGTGTATGAATCCAAATGGTCAGATAGTCCCTGGTGAGCAAGCCAAGGTCGACAGTGGCAAGGAAAAACTCAGAGATGGCAATAGGAAGAAACCTTGAGAGGAACCAGACTCAACAGGGAACCCATCCTCATCTGGGTGAAACAGAGCAGGAATTGATCTGCATTCATACTGTTAGGTGGCAGGCAGTTCTGTATAACAGTTGATGTTAATATGGAGTCCAGGTAGTTATTGGAGACTCAGGTAGACTCATGGGAAATTCCAGTCCTGAACTATCGAGCAACTGCAGCCAAGTCAAGTCCTCAGAGAAACAACTGTCAACATCAGTCGAGACCAGAACCGTTTTCATGGTAGAGTGAAACTGGGACATCCATGTGACGAGATCTCCAATTTCCAATCTCTTCAACTTCCAGCCTCCTGACACACAGTATGACTTCAGATCAATCCCTGCTATACATTATCACCAAAATGAGGATGGGGTTTCCTGTGGAGTCTGGTTCCTCTCAAGGTTTCTTTCTACTGCCATCTTGGAGCTTTCAGGGACAATATCAATTAGATTTCTCCAGATTCTCCTACACATTCCATATTTTTTTTTTAATTCTGTAAAGCTGCTATGCAACAATGACCAGTGGTTAAAAGTGCTTTATAAATAAAATTGAATTTAATTATAACCAATTAAGACTTGGGTTCCTCTTTTGTCACTAAAACTGCTCTGACCCTTTGATGCGAGTGGTATCTAGCACTGGGATGTTGGCAGATCATTTAAGTGCTGAAAGTTGCAAGGTATGGATGTTACTTGTTTGTCCAGTGCATCCAGTGGATGGATGTTTGGATTGAAATCCAGGGAATTTAGAGTTTAGATCAACCTTAAACTGTCTGCTAAGCTCCATACACAGCAATGTGTGATGCACCAAGTGTTCTGATACCTTCCTGTCATAGCCAGTATTTAGTTTTTACGGTGATTGAAGCCAATGAAGCATAATTCTGTGGGAATTAGACCTTGCAGGAGTTGACATGGACGACCCTAGGGTGCCTGTGATCTTGAACACCACCATCAAGTGAACTAAACATTTAATCAATTGTACTGTATACCAGTAAAATGGTGACATCAATGCTGCTTAAAATCAAGAGAATAAAGTCATGGACCATCTAAAAATACACACATTAAAATTCCTGTCTCATTACTGAGCTCTGGGTTTCTGGGAGAGTGATGCCTTTAATTTGGACGCAGTTCATATCCTAGAAGTCTTGAAGTTGGATTATTTCCACTGGTATGTAGTTAAGATTAGGGTTTACTTTGTTGCATTTCTGGTAGATTTCTGCATGATATAGCTCATTACACTGGTATACTGGGGATTAAATACCCTGGGTCCTGTAAACATCATTAGCTCGTACTTCAGATGTTTTAACGAGGCTTTGCTTGTTGCTGTTTCAGAAGAGTTTGATGTTTGCTGCAGCGTCTGCAGAACCTCGTTCCCCTGGAAATGAAACGCAGGCAGTCTAAAGGCATTTGGACCGTTATGATGGTAGTGCTTTATTTTTAGTCAGGTTGGTCTCTGGAATGTGAGACTTGACCTTGATTCGACCTTATGTAACAATCTCTATTCTCAGCTTGACCTGCTGTGAAATTTTTCTATTAAAGTTTCAAATGCAACAAGATTCTAAACATGATCTTTTTTTTTTTTTTGTACACTATAAAGCCTCAGATAAATTTTTAGATGTTCTTGGATTCTCTTACAAAAACCAAGACAGGTGTGCGTATTTGAAGACTTTTGTAGTTGATGAGCAAAAAGCTGATTGTCTTGTTGGTTTTTATCTAATATAAGGGTGTGACCTGGAGGTTCATTTTTTTTTTTTTTTTTTTTTTTTTTTCCTTCATTTCCTCCCTTTTTTTTTTTTTTTTTTTTTTTTTTATGGACACACACTCTTGCTGTTATCTTTTGCCAGACTTAAAGCAGCACCAGCTGGCAAGGTGCATTCCTCCAAAGCCCTTTTCATCCTCTGAAAATGAAGACGCTGAGACTTGCTCGTGCCCAGGGGGGTTTTCTGAGCCGTGTCACGCTGCTGGTAGCGTGCCTATTTTAAACTGCAGGGTACACTACGCTGAGTGAATTATTAGTTAGGAGGAACGCATGGGTAATTATCTCGGCTTAAGCTGCTATTACGCTTGTGGTATGGTCTCTGGCATCTTGCAGTCAAAGACTTGTGCATGATTTTGAATAAGATATCTGTTGAATATGAATGAACAACATGGCCTCCTTGTTAAAATTGCTGACGCCTGCTGCAAAACATTTTTTTGGTCTCTTGGGGACCTGGCAGTTTCAAAACTTGGGTATTTAGAAATTTTTTGGAGAGCTGTAGATTTTTAGACCAGAGTGGGTGTAAACCGGTTTTGGAGATCTGGAAGCTTGTAGTGCCATGTTGGGTTAAATTTGAGAGCAGGGGGGTGGTGTCAATGAAATCCATGGTGATTGTGATTTGGTAAGGCAGGCTAAAAACCTGGCAAGTTTTCAGCCTGCGTTCACTTTACAAGCCATGTCGCTTTCAATTCTGATATTTGGTCAGGTCAGATTTTTGTCATGACCTGACTGTTTACATTCATAACTACACAAGCCATCTAGATCTTCTTTAATGTTGTGCAATATATTCTACAGCACATGCTCTTAATGTTTAACCTATGGTCTCCTCCAAGGTCACGATTTAATGTACAGCTGTGTGTGACCTGTACTGTGGGTCAGGTACCGATTCCCTATAAAGCACATGTACAGCATGCCAGTGTCAATGTATGGGACTATTTATAAATGGAAAGAGTGGGCATCACATGGTGTGGTGGTAAGGTCGGAATGTGGGTGACGTGATGCAACAAATGTATAGGGGGAGGGTGGAGAAATAATTTATGATCAGTCGGAATTGAAGGTGAAGGACACTTGCATCATTAAGAGATCATGTAGGTGGGATTTTTTTTTTTTTTTGTTTTGTTTGTTTTTTTTTCTTTTTTTTTTCTTTCCCAGGTTCGAAACTGAACATTTTCCCCGGCCTGTCCTTTGTCCTCAGCTCTGAATCTGAATTCCTCAAGTCAGCACTAAGCTTAAAGTTAATCTCTTAAATTAACGGGCAAAAATGGTTGAACAAAGTTGAGCAAAAATGAAGGCTTGTTGATGCAATTACACTTCACTGATAATAAAGGTAGTAATATTACAAACCTCCCCTTTAAGCCATGCACAGAATATATATGTATATGCATGCAGGGTGTGCACAAGAGCTTGGTTAAACCAGTACAATATGACTTCCAATCAATTTGTTCCCATTATTATTTATAACCTATATAATTTAAACATTCCAAAACGATGAACCCTTGTTGCTAATTTGCCATCATGGCATCAGATGCTAATTTTGTAACTGATGTTATGCTAAAGTTTGCCCTCATGTCATTTGCTAAACATGTTGATTTGTACTTAAAGCGGGTTTAGCAACTTCAGTTCAGTGTTTATTCAGCTGTGTGCGGTTGTGTATCAGTTTTTATTCTCAGCTACCCGAGTTTATCTCTGAGCTGAGCTCCGGTGGTACACAGCGGGTATATGGAGTGAATGAGCTCTTTATGGAAACACGACCTTGGATAGAAACAATGGGCTTTCGGTGAGCAGCGGGAAGCTGCCCATATGGTCACATGTTGGCAAACCTGATCTGAACACGCTGTTAATTATGAACGTTTTGGTTGGTATCACAATGTGATCTTTTTTTATTTTATTTTTTTAAAGCAGCCCGTCTTTGCCAGAGTTCTCCAGTTGCATTAAACAGATGAACCGACTATTGAAGGTGTGTAACTTGTAGTCCCTGACCTGTGCCGTTCGTAAAACCAGATAGCTAAATAATTCCAGGAGTATTACTGCACTTCATTCTTTTGTGATATGATGCATTGTCATGCTGGGAGTGTGCGTCAGTGCGGATAAACCGTAGCCATGAAGGGATGAATTTGGGATGAAGTCAGCTGCAGGTCGAGTATGTGTGCCAAAAAAACATGCACGCTATTGTCATCTGCCCGTACTGATCTAGATGTTCTGTGCTTCTTTCGTGGTCATGTTTCTTAAAAAGCTACAACAGGCTGTTGTAGATGATTGTCTCTCTGACGTGGAGAAACTCAAGATCCTGTCTGTAAAGGTCAACTGCTCTAAGCCTTTACCTGTTTTTCTTTTTCATTGCTGTTTTACTAATGGCCATTAAACACTTTTGTTCCTGTAATTGTAATTTATAATGAACTTTTTCATTAACTCTTGTTCATTGAAGTTGTGGTCTTGTCTGCTCTTCAGGTGGAGATCAGGGAGTTCTCAATGGTTACTTCAGCGACTGGGCTACAGCGGACATCAGAAAACATCTCCCGTTTATCTACAACATGAGCAGCATAGCAATCTACACTTACCTTCCTGCCTTTAAACAGTAAGTACAACATCTGGAACTTTAGTTCCAACATGTCCAGCTCGGAGTGTACGGTTACAAGAAACGCGGGTCACATGAAGAACGGTGATGACGTTGTGGCGGGGTCATCAGGTTTCAGGTAGAGCCACGTGCGCTCGGTTAAATGACTGGATGGAGACGAGCGAGAGCGGCGGATATCAAATGTCCCCAGTATACGACTGGCTCTCCGTCTGCTGAAAATAGCGCGGCTAATTAAAGGCTCTCGGCTCTATGGGCTCGAGGAAGCGGGACAGCCCTTTAGCCCTCAAGGATCAAGGGCTTAGTCTAATTTCTATTTAAAAGGCCCGTCACCTTGTCCCTGATGGAAACATGCACCCGCGTGCAGCCAATCAAATGACGCACTGCCTGGTTTGACTCCTTGGCTGGTCAGGGTGTTGTGTTCCTTATGCCATGGATTTGGACTGGGAAATTTTTGTCCTAGTGTTTAAATACAACTGATTGCAACCTGGGAAACCGATGAAGGCTCTGGTGAAGGAACGTTCGCCATGCAGCAGTTGGCAGTTTGGTGATTTCTGTGGTGCTATAAACTGTTGATGCCATCATTTAATTGGAATCACCACCTCATTTTAGTTGAGAAGAATGGGTCCATTACAAGCTGCCTACTTCATTCATGTGTATTAGGGTTGTAACAGAATATATATTTAAGGGGGACCTGTTTTGCCAAATTCATTTTTTTTGTTAGACTTTATACAAACTTTGGAGAAACTTGTGACTTTTTTTTTTTTTTTAATTGGTTAGGTTGAAGCAAGCCAATTAGATTTTCCCCTATTGTGTTCTCATAAAAGAGCCCCTCCTCTGGCTTGTTAATCAGTTCTGCTGTTCTCTAGCAGGCCATGGGTCACTTGGACTGAACATGGTACATCAGGACTCTGGGGGAGTTCGGAGACATGTTACCTTGTTGAACAGTAAAATAGGGGACCTTTTAAAAGAAGACTTGACAAAAGATTCATAGGGCTCCCTTTTATGTTAAAAAAAAAAAATCAATAAAACAGGCATCAAGTTTTTATTCAAGGTCTCAACTTTATTCTCAAAATATACACACATTAAAGTTTATAGTAATTTTCAGTAATGTTTTTAAGGGAAAATAACCTGTCCGAATTATAATTGTAGTCCCAAACCCATATAATCACATTACCATACAGAAGTCACTTAATTCCAACACCTTAAACATAAGATCTGTGAATTCAGACAGCATTTTTTAAATTTATTTTATTTTTTAAAGATTGAATCTGAGGCCCAAGATGAGATGCGTCTTTGTTTTTAGATTGGAATTCATGTGAACTTTTTTTTTTTTTTTTGCTCTTTGCACATATTTAGGTTATTAGTCAGCACCAGCAGTGTGGGAATTTTATAGGAGAGTAGCAATAGCTGCTAATGGGCTGTTTGCTGGCTTTTGTCCCCTTGTTCAAAAAATTTTATGTGCTATGCATTTTTATTTATGAAACCAATCGTGTCGGCTTCACCAAATCCTCAGCGTCTCTTGGTTTGACAACTTACCATTTTAAGGAAATGTACTTCACTTTCACAATAACGTTTTTCCTAAAATTAAATCTTTATTCACAAAACCTAGTTAAATTCTAGACCACTTCAACCACATCTGTTCCCTCAGGTATGGAGCAAACGCTAAGGTGGTCCACTTCCTTGGAAAGACAAAGCCATGGAGCTACGCCTACGACCCTAATCAGAGGAGAGTGCAAGGGGACGTGCAGGAAGCCTCATCGCACCCCGGGTATCTCCTGGATTGGTGGAGTCTTTACAGCAGCTGTGTGCTTCCGCTGAAGAAGGAGGAACATTCTGAGCAGCCTTTTATATTCAGCGTCCGGGTGAGTTTTTAAATGCCAGCAGTCACTGTCTGGACGACACTGCTGAACCACCAGTTTTTTTTTTGTTTTTTTCCCCTACTAAACGTGGTTCACCCAGTAACTTGCAGTAACCCAGTCAGCTCCTAGGAAGGAAAGGAGATAAAATCCCTGAAGGATTTCTTAGCTCAGTGTAAATCTAAGCTTTGCTCAAAATTTATACACTTCCACACCAAAGCAAATATTTCATCTCATTCTTTTCACATCAAAGCTGTGGAGCTAATTTATTTTATTTATTGACGCCCTACAATTAGTAGGTTTAGCGTGTCTGAATTAAACGTGCCTTGAGCATTTTGTTTGAAATGCTACTATAGCACAGTGTAGTTGATTATTTATTTATTTTTTTTTTAATGGGCTAATTCAACCACGAATAGCGCAGCTTTTACAGAAAACAGAAACCTCTTCATTCGTCCGCAAGAGTTTACATTTATTACATTTAGCAGAAGTCCTTATCCAGAGCGACTTACATTTTATCTCATTATACATCTGAGCAGTTGAGGGTTAAGGGCCTTGTTCAAGGGTTCAACTTGAGTTTATGGGTAGTTGGTCAATAAAACCTGAGGTGGGCAAAGTACACAAATCCTGTACAGTGGAACCTTGGATTACGAGCATAATTCGTTCCAGAAGCAGGCTCGTATTCCAAAACACTCGTAAACCAAACCAAATCTTCAAATAAGAAATAATGGAAACTCAAATTCTTTCCACAGCCCAAAAAAATAAATACATAATTAATACAAAATAAAGTAAAAATGAAACAAATTAACCTGCACTTTACCTTAAAAAAAAATAAAAATAAAAAATAAATTGTGTGTGACATGCGCACACAGACGCAAATAGCAGGTTGATATCTCCTTTTGTTTACATTCATTGTAAAGTGTCCTTGAGCTCTGGAAAGGTGCTATATCAATAAAAATTATTAGAGATTAAAAATCCATTTTCTCTCCCTGTGAGACCTGCTTTTGCTTTACACATGTGCTGTACACACACACGCATACAAACACAAAATAAAATGTTTTACGCACACACACATGGTCACAGTGTAATAGTAAACAGTACACGCGTGCATGGATGTTGATTATACCAGTGAGACGTGCACTAAGACACAGCAGAGAAGACAATTACCCACAATTTCGCAGCGCAAGAGAAAAATCGTTGGCGCATGCGTGATGCATGATAATCAGTACTCGTAAACCAAGTCTTGTTCGTTTTCCAAGTCAAAATTTATTTACAGTCTTTGCTCCTCTTGCTCAATCCGAGGTTTCACTGTATTTGAGTACAAGAGTAATATTTGCCCTAAAGAATGTCTACAAGTAGAAGTCCTCCATTTGTTTATGTACTTGAGTAAAAGTGCATATGTGCTCACCTTCAACTATTAATGAGCTTGTATTGGCTCAGTGTTCTCTTTCATAGTAAAAAGCAATTTCTCAACACCTCTCTCCTTCCCGATCGTGAATGTGCTGTTTTCATTGAAATCAGAAGCGAGACTGGTTGCAGACAGCAAACATCTGTTGTGTTTATTGGGCGTGTCTTGGGGAAAAGCATGTCTCTTGTAAAACTTGCAATTACAAGTCAACATATGGCGAAATTCACACTATTAAAAACTACACTCTGATACTGTTGTGCAACACAAAGCCATGTAGAGATGTGGTAGAGTAAAAGGACAGACATCTGATGTACATTTGAGTGGAGTAAATGTAAAAAGTATCCTTTCAAAATACAATTATGAAATATGTACTTAAAGTAATAAAGTACATGTACTCTGTGATCTTCCACCACTGAGTACAGCCCCACCTACTGGACTGGAGTGTGGATCAGAAGATGTAAAGGAAAGTCTCATTTGTATGGGATATAACTTTTAAACGATCAGTAACACAAATTGCACAGTATTTAATGCTTATAATATTTTTTTTAGTTTATACATAATTTTAAAACCTGCAAGAAATACAGCTACTTCAAATAAATAGGTGTTACTGAATCAAAAGGAAAGTCACAATTCACAAAAATCTAACTGAATCAACAATCTTCCTTAGGATTCACAGCTCTCAATTGTAAAGTTGTAGAAAATTTAACTATACAAATGCATGAATTATAACTATGCATAAATTATGACTTTAATGGATATAAATTGACTACCTTTTTTAAATGGTGTTTATTGAAGCAGTCTCCCTTGCTCGGATAAAGCATTACCTTTCTTTTTTTTTAATTGCCTATCGAAGACTTTTCTGTGGTGGAAAACTGGTGTAGTTTTCTCAATAACAGCACTATTTGTATCTTTATGTAAAAGAGGAAGTGTACAGACATGGGTAATGGAATCCAGTTTTTATAGGCTTTTTTTTTATTTATTTTTTTTTATACAATAAATAAAAATGTGGTGTTGCCTCCGAGTGGCGCAGTGGTAAAGCGCTCGCCCTATCATCCGGAGATCGCTGGTTCGATCCCTGGGTGATGCTGTA
>JAOTRS010000044.1:7170618-7194708 GCA_028565755.1 Dinotopterus cunningtoni
ATTTTGTGTGACAAACATGCAAAAGAATAAGAAATCAGGAAGGGGGCAAATAGTTTTTCACACCACTGTATACAGTAAAGCAACACAAAAGCAGGGAACCAAAAAAAAAAAAAAACAAGCACACGTCATGTGTGGCGAGGTATTAAAGCTGCGAGGTGTACCAGCTCGAGCGCTCCGTACAGACCCGCCTTGCTTTAATGGCACCATTTATGTTAGCTTGTCACCATTTCCTCCACTCGTCTCTTTATATTCCCTCTGCTGCACACAAAAGGGCATGAATTAACCTGTCGCTGCAATGTCAAACCACCCTCCTGCTCTTTTTTTTTTTTTCTTCTGGAGGTGAGAGCAAGAGAGCTTGTATGCTTGATGAAGGGAAAAAAAAGGTAAGGCTTATATAAGTGTGTGTGTGTGAGATAGAAAAAGAAAGAGAGAGAGTAAAGAGGGGGAGGAGGGGCACATCATTCTGACAGCACCTTTAATTGGACGGTGTGCGAAGAACTCTACAGGGGCCAAGCATCCGGAAACGGGCCAGCGATGACAACATGGCTGCTCTCTTTCACTTTGTCGAAGGTTAACACACAAACACACTCTTTTAGTGGAGTGTGACAGTAGAGAAAGGGGACGCTGGAAGGTGAGGATGAAATGTTCTCAAAAACCCTTTTTTTTCTTTTCTTTTTTCACTTTCCTTTTGTCAGGATTTGGGGAAAGCATGTCTTCACGTTCACGTTCTCCTCTCTCTCGCTGTTTTGTCCGTGTTTGAGTCGTCACGCCATCAGCATGAAGTGCTCTTGCTCTGCTGGTTTCCGCACCCACGTCCCCAAACCGGCTTCCCTCAGCGCTCGCACCCACTGCTCCTTCGCGCTCTGATAGGACGCCGCCGCCTGCTTGGCCTCTCCGTACGTCAGCGAGCCGGCGCTTGAACCCGGAGCGCTCGCTACCAGCTGCAGAAGAAGAACAAGAAGAAGGAAAAAAAAGTAGTGTGAGCGAGCAAAACAAAAACGAATGAGCCGGCACAAAGCGGGAACTTCAACAGCTGTGTAATCTCCCCATTTAAATTTCACAAGCAATTGAACATTCTGTGAGCTTTTTGGTGCATTTTCTTTTGTCACACATTTTCTCACACACACACACACAGATAGGAGATAGGAGAGGTGCAGCAGATGAAGAAGAGGCACGGAGGAAAGTAAAGTTTCTTGGGAGATTAGCGTGTGTGCTCGTGCGTCTCTCACTGTGCTCGCCGAGCGTTTGCGATGGGAGGCTGCTCAAGTGCTTTTCATGATGATTACCAGCTCTACACTCATTAGACTTTAACTGCCACCATTTGGTAGAGCAGCCGGAGCTCTTCTGTACACTTCCATGATGAGGCCGTGTGCTTTACTTGTTTTCCTTTTTTTTATTCTTTCTTTTCCTCAAAGTGAAACTCATTACAAACATCCTGACTTGTTTTCTGTAAAAACTCAGACTTCACGCTGTTTCCGCTTAAGCTATGGTTAGAGATCGTAAAAATGCCAAACCTCGAAACTTTTGAGAGCTTTAATGCTAATCTCTTTGTGCTTTCACGGAAAAAAAAACGCAAAATGTCAGCCCTATCATGATGACATCTACGGGTTTAACACCAGCCAAAAGTCATCAGAAATTCAGCTATGAAGAAGTTTTGTTCTGTCACAGAAAAAAAAAAAAACCTCAAAAGTGGCACAACAGTTTCTGCCCTGTTTCTCTCTCTCTCTCTATTACAACAACAATAAAGGAAACCGGAGAGCTCTTCCTTCCGTGTGTTTCACCGCCCCCTTATGCCTCATGACCAGCATTGACCAGCATGACACACACCAAGAGAAGCACACTCTTACCTGTATGACCTCATAAACACAACTGCACATCAAGCTTGCACTGTATTTCACTTACAAGTATTATTCATTTATGTCTTTTTCTTATTATTACTAGTGACTTTAGACTTTATTTATATATATTATTTACTAGTAACTTTTGCTCAGTTCTCACATTCCTCTGTGTCTACTGACTATATGTGAGATGTAGGGTGTGTAATCACATCTATAACCTGTCTTTGTGTTACTCTCTATTGCTGCTGGATATCTGGAATTTCCCATCCATCCATCCATCCATCCATCCATCCATCCATCTATATATCAATAACCCTACCTGTCTATCTAACTTGCTAGCTAGCTAGTCCTTAAACTCCCCAATAGGTAACTGTTGTGCGATGTGGGAGAGCTGCCGGATGAATGGAAACTGACCATATCTTGAGATAAACAGGAACAACAATACAAGAAGCTAAAAATCTGACTGGTAAGTGTTATTGCATCACAAAATGTAAGCACCAATGAGGTTTCAGTATGCAAATAAAGGCTACAGACACTGGAAAAGAGGTGGGGCTTTGGAGGGGTCCTTTTGCTTTATATATAATCTACAGTATATTTTATGGTCCTTCTAAACATGCTAGAGAAAAAAAATCAGTGAGTTTCAATAGAAATTTAACAAAGATGCATTACAAGGTTTCATATACAGTATTTGAACTTATTAGCAGCTTAAGTTTCATTACATTTCATGCAGTCGTAATGCTATTCTCCCTTCCATATTAATGAATTGATTTCTTTTTTTCTTTTTTTTTAATTCACATATATATATTTTTTTGTGTCTGTTTGTATTTTTTTTTACTTTATTATTTCCTGAAGCTAAACACTTGGACACGAACTGCCCTTGTCAATGTTATTAATGCAACACGGATAAAATAAAAATGACAAAGCGTTTTATTTATTCTGAATTTCATGAAGCGTGTGAATGCAGTGTACAGAGTTTTATCTTTATATTAATGAAGGCTGATTGAGAATGTGTGCTGGTTCATTTCATCACAAAATAGAACTAGTACATTTGAATTCAACCTTGATGCCTGCAAAGCCTTCGCTTGTGTGTGTGTGTGTGTGTGTGTGTGTGTGTGTGTGTGTGTGTGTGGGCGGAGCAGTTCTTACTTTGCGGTAGACTCTGTTCCATCGTGTGAAAAGTGCACGTTTACAGAGTCGTGATGGAGCTCCGCAGTCTCGGCGTTTGCCCGTGGAGGCGTTGATCACCTCCAGCTGCTCGTCTCCTGCAGTCCAGTTCACACTGAAGCACGAAGCCTTGAGCTGCTGCCAACAATCACTGCTGCTCAAACCTATCACACACACACACACAGACAGCAATCATCTCACACAGTGTCAGAAAAATGTCTAAATACAGTACTACCATGTGTAGGAGGTAATGTGTACTTATTACCACAAAGTGGACATTAATATACACAAAAGCATGACTGCATGCACAGAGTGGATCATGTTTTCAGCTCATGTTTAGAACAGATTTGCTCCATTAGCGTACTGGATGAGTAGCTAGACTTCATGCAGACAGAGCATACGTCTCCAACCATGGGGTTGCACCTCATGCAGACGGGATTGCTCGGGAACTTTCCCAATGTTCGTTATGGAGTTCTACGCAAATACTCCACTGACTTTCTAAGCATCTTTAAAACTATTTCATTCATTATGGCTTTAATTTTATTTGGAGGAACAGAAGTTCTTAAACTTCAAAAAAAATCTAAATTCAAAATACACAGATAGTTAAAATACAGTACCTACAGTAGGTGTTGTTATTTACATAGTGTGGTAGTGTGTTCTGATTTCTACCACTGTAACAGTAAACAAACAAATAAATAAATGAATAAATAAGACAATTCCATGGTGAGGTCTAGAGTCTTAAGCTCATTTTCCACATGAAAACTGCAGCACAGTGTCCAATACATTCTCATATACTGTACATCAGAATGCTTGAGGTTTCCCTACTCGGACCAGGTGGAGTCAAGCTGTGCTCTGTATGAACTGCAGAAATGCAGTACTGGTGATCATTTACTGTATGATAGTAAGACTTCATAAGGTTCATAAGGTAAGAATATTCCCTGAATATTAGGAAACATTACAGAACATTATAAAAAATGTAACATTGGAACTACAGCACCAAACAGTAGCATTATAATTATATTGTATTTTATTGCCCATGGATTATTTTTATTAAAGATCTATATAGTTGCTTCAGCTTTACTTTGTAATTTCTGTAATGAATGTGTTTATTTAGTGATTTCTGTGGATGTTTTAGTTTTATTTAGTTATTTATGCAATTCGTTTAAGTTTATTTAGTGATTTCTGTAGCTAGTTTAGTTTTATTTAGTGATATTTGTAGCTAATTAAGTTTCATTTATTGATTTCTGTAGCTGTTTTAGTTTTATTTCGTGATTTTTGTAGTTACAGTAGTTTATTTAGTGATTTTTGTAGCTAGTTTCATTTTATATAGTGATTTCTGTAGCTATTTTAGTTTTATTTGGTAATTTCTGTAGTTACAGTAGTTTAGTTTATTTAGTGATTTTTTTTGTAGTTAGTTAAGGTTTATTTAGTGAGTTCTGTGGCTATTTTAGTTTTATTTAGTGAGTTCTGTAGTTAGTTTAGGTTTATTTAGTGAGTTCTGTAGTAAGCTTAATTTTGTAATTTATGTAGTTAGTTTAGGTTTATTTAATTATTTCTTTAGTTTGGTTTTATTAAACAATGTCTGTAGTTAGTTTGGTTTTATTCAGTGATTTCTGTAGAAAGTTTAGTTTTATTTCACACTGCTAACCACTATGACACTGTGCCACAAAATTGAGTTTACAAACTAAATTTGATATTTTAATGTTTTTTGCTTACAAGATGATTTATGAAAGTAGTCTCCAGGGTCAGTGCTTGGTAACAGTCAGTAACATTTCCATCAAGGAAAAGTTTCACGAGTTGGAGTTCACGCTTTACAATATTTTCTGTAACAAAGCCTGGAAAAATGTGATATTGCAGGAATGACTGTAGCTTCTGGGAAATAAATGATAAAAAGAACCAACTTCCAACATTAAGTACTGTACTGTATAACTATCCGGTAAATGGATAAAAAGTGCGATGTGTCATTCTTTAGGAATTAACACAAGGTAACTGTTGCTGTCATATACAAGAATTACAAATACTTCAGGATGTTAAAATAAAAAAAAAAAAAGAGAATTGGTAGGAAGAGTAACTTTGCCAAACATCTCATCTAGCTGTCATTATCTTCCTGTAAAAGTGTTTTATTTTTACATGCAGTCTTTAATACATTGCAGTGTAACAGAGTGCTGGTAGAAGAGAGAGAGAAAGAGAGAGAGAGAGTCTATGAGAACATGTTTATGGACAAAAGACAGAATATGTGCTGAGAGGAGAAAGCACATTAGAGCGTTATGCTATCGAGACCGGCGACTCACTTAACCTGCTTAATTGCCAGTGAGTGCTTGAGTGTTCCATTAGCTTAGCCTAATGTGGTGTCTGTGCAGTAAACATCAGTCGTAGACACAAAAGCCATCTCTCAATCCTCAATCAAAACATATTTGCCACACCAATTAGCATAGCGCTCACTCTGAGCCGAGCGCAGGTTGACCACGCATTAACGCCTGCTAACGATTTCGCAGCTCGCTCGAACCTGACAGCACGTTTTGTATGCTAACACCAAACCTGTGAGAATTTAGATGTGCTTGTGAGTATTATTTATTCTGCGTATAAGTTGTTGAGACAATATAACAAACACCACGTCGTCTTGATGACTTGGCCGACAACAGATTGTCGTCTCGTGTCGTATTTCGGCGCTGAAGCTTTTTATCAAAAAATCTGACTCTAAACCTCAGGCATCTCCTCGGGCAAGCATTTCAATCAGAAAGCAAACAGGTTGAGAGCGGAGCGCACAATGAAATGCTGACAAACAGACGGAGCGGGCGTGCCGGCGGAGGAATAATCTCCCACACGGCTTCTTTCCTTGAGTGTGTGAATTTCAATTCTTTCTTTTCTCCACGCCACCTCGAACAGGTGCAGTGAATCGCCTGCCACCAGGACAATGATCCTGTCTCTTATTGCTTTTTCCATGCAGTAATAGACAAGCTCTGTGTCTGTGCATTTCTCTTCTTTCTTCTTTTTTTTCATTCAGTGTCTTCTTTCTTTCTCACTCCATTCATGCCTCATTTTGCATCCCTCATTGACTCCACTCCTATATTTCTCTAATAGACTATTTGATTTCCTTCCCCTATGAAATCTTGATCAATTCCCCAACCGTTTATTGTTCTGGGACTCACTCTTTATGGGGACGAGCTCCGCTAACTGTTATTTCACTTTTAATGAGGCGAAGCGCCAAGACCACCACCTCAACCGCTGATACCTAAAGGACGTGTGTTTAGATGTGAAAATAATAGCTCGAGTAACTACAAAAACATTTTTGTCTGTACATAATAATCTGATAACTAAAAGAAATGTTTTTCACATGGAGCGTTCAAGTCAAAGCGGGACTTTTGATACTTTGCGTAGAAGTTATGCGGGAGTTAAATTTGCTTTTATTTATCTATATAATTCCCTGCTACATTAATGCACTCATCCCAGTGTTTTTACTATTGCTTGGTCACCATCAAAGTTTTCTCAGTATACTGGAGCCATGATCGGACTGGATGATTCACATTTAAAACGCTGGCCTCCCAAGAACTCCTTTAATGGCCCAAACATGTGGAAATGGCTTGGTTCGAGGTCAGAACTGTACAGCAGATGTGGCAATAACTCCCAGCTGAGTTCCTGTAATGTGCAAGTGGTGTTGGTGGATGATTGTGTGTATAGTTCATACAGACAGATGTGCAAGTTGGTGACAAGTTATCCATCGATTTCCAAATATCAGTCATTCCACTCAATTGATTCCTTTTTCTTTAAACACAAAGGAGGGTGAAAACTTTTGCTCTTGGCTATAAAGCTAAGTGTTCATATTGTTAGCTAAAGTGTAACATTGTTTTTTGTAAAATTGTGTAAACCATATAAATCATCATACATGTATACTACCATGTTCATGTGCATGCGTGACATTTATACATTTTATATTTCTGTCTGACCGTTTACAGCGGCGTCAGTGTTTTTCACTAGCACACATGTGACCCGCTTCTGAAGGACAGGCTCATTGATTAAGCGAAGGAGCGATTTGCTCAGTGGTGATAATAGATCTGCTTCGCTCCTAGAGACCTCTGTTCTTTATGACAGCGGGGCTTAAAATAACCAGGCCATTTTCCCCCCCAACAACAGTGGGAACACAATGAAGGGAGAGCTCATCAAAGCGGGTGAAAAGGCTGAAGCGGAGGTGCAAAGTGCAAACACCTCCTCTCCTGCTGATAAGCTATGCGATTAGATTGATTACGAGAAAGACGGCTCGATCTGATAGCATCGAGGATGAGGATGAGGGAGACAGTAGGAAGGCAGAGTTTGTTGATGTGGGGTCTGTCTGTTTGTGTGGTGTGTGTGTTTTGTTGGTTTTTCTGGGAAAGGTCACGTATCTGTCTTTTAATTGTGGACACTTTTTTGTTGTTGATATGATGATTTCTGATACTAATCTGAAATCTTACATTATATACATTATCAAGTTCGCAGATTAGCTCGAAAAATATTAACACCTTTTATTACAATGAGTAACCACGACTATGGTAAAAGATATTGCTACAAATTTGTTGTTCGATGGCAAATTTTTAAATGTTATGGTATAAAATTTGCGCTTGTTATAGAAATGTTAGCATTGTAACAAATAATCTACAGCTAACCATAAACTTTTTTTTCCCTTTAAATTTATTGTTAATATGCTCATCATCTGCAGGAATTATTGAGTTTGCATGCAGTTATTTTTGTAACCATAACAGGTTAATAAAAAAATGGAGATGCTTGTACAGTTACACCCACAAAAGGAATAAAACCACAAATGTAATATAAATCTGCAACTTTTAAATTAATAATCCCACAAACATAATACGTTTCCCAAAAACATGTGATTTACTTTTGTGGGACGTTATTACAATTTTAAAAGCTGACAGACTTCACCTTTCCAAAAACATAAATCCCAGCAAACCATAAATCCCAGATGTGTAATATTGGCATATGAATGCCCGGCCTCACAAATTTTTGCCTAAAGGACTAAAGTTCGCAAAAAAATTTGCCTCCATATAAGAAGCATTTCACCGAATATGTGCGAAGAACCGAGCCGAACCAAACGCCGGCTAAGTTGTGCGTACGTCTGGGAACCGTTCAAAACCTAAGGTTTTTTTAAGGTCAACTAAGGTTAAGTGAGGTTTAATGTTGATTTATTTCGACATTATAGTGTTGGAAATTGGTAATAATATTTTTGGGTGCCTGGAACGGATTAATTGCATTTACATTATTTCCTATAGAAAAATGAATTTCGCAATACAAAATATCATGGTAAGAACTTGCCTCTGGAACGGATTAAATTTGAATGCAGATATACCGCTGTATGTTGATGGGTTAATTCCTTTGGTGGACTGTTACTGCATTGGCGAGTGTTACAATGCTTGTTACGGGTACGATGGTTAAAATCGAATATAATGTTAAAAAAAACTCAATTAGCTAAATTGGTTTGTCATTGTTCAACAACATTAAGTGTAGCAATAAACAGATGAATAATACTGTATGTGTGTAATTTACTATCTATCTAGAGAGAGGGAGATCTATGTATATAGTAATCGCTAGCAAATTCAAAAAGGAAGTCAAAAAGTCAAAATTACATCATTTTCAATCTTTGTGCATTCAAGCCACAATTTTTGTGGGAAAAAAAAACAACACTTGATTGTTGGACCATCGTTCATATTTTGTTAGCAACAACCTAATAAGCAAACCTATATGAATGATGTACTGCATTTGTTGGAAATACCAAGTTACAAGTTACAAGTTTTAGTTTAACACAGCCTGAGACTGAATTTTACACCCACAACCCAGAGGATAGACTAGTGTTGCTGATTAGCACACAGCTAGCATGCTGTACTAGCATGTTCCTTCTATCTGGGAATAACTGAGGCTCTGATTGACCTCTTCTTCTTCATACAGTCATGCTAATTAACTAACTCAAGTGCTGGAGCAGGAAGGACATTGCCCAGTGAGGCACTACTACTACAGGACTGTGAACATTAGAGTGTATGCACGTGTGTGTGTTTGTGTCAGTGTGTCACTGTGAAGTTTCTCGTACTGCTGAGTAGCGGCTGGTTGCGACGGTAGCAAGCAGGAAGTGAGCCGAGACGCTCCATCCTCTGGTTAAGTGTTCTGGAGAAGTGTCCGGTGTGTGTCACGCTGCCTACTGTCACACTGTTCAGATACAACGGTTCGACGAAGTGACTGAGGAGCGCCCCCTGGAGGCCGAGCACGTTCCACCTGCGCAAATACAGAGAGAGAGAGAGAGAGAGAGAGAGTCATTTGTTAAGCAATGCACTAGACATGTCCAACAACTTCTTTCTTTTGTAACACTTTTCGACAGCTGGCTAAGTTTCCTGCTAACATACATAAGCAAACTTGGCTTTTGTACTGTACATAAACCACGCAATAAAATAGTTATATTTCTTAATGCTAGCTAGAAGTAGAATAATACAGTAACTACGAGGGATGTTCGAGTCAAACTGGGACTTGTGATGAAATTTCTGGTGAATAAAGGCATAAAACAGTTTTCAACAGAGGACCTAAATCACAGCACGGTGATGAGACTCTTAGCCGGAGTAAAACATGTGGACGTTGCAAACGTTTTAAAAAAGGCCGTATGCTCAATGAATGACGATTCCGGCCCGGAGTGGCTCTGAGCCCACTGCAGTCGTTTCCTGATCCTTAAAAATCAACGGATAACTTGTCTCCAACTTGCATAGATCATACATACAATCATTCAACAAATCCACTTGTGTGTTACAGGAACTTGGCTGGGAGTTATTAAAGGAGGGAGGCCAGTGTTTTAGATGTGAAGCACCACATCAACAGTCACACACTTTTTCTTTAGTTCATGTATGCAGAGCGTCCTTTACTAAATTGTTACTATAGAAACAGTGATGTATATTAGGGCTGTCAATATTAACGAGTTAATGCATGTGATTAATCTAGAAAATTTTAACACATCACTATTTTTTTATGCAAATTTATCACATGACCTAGTTTGGTTTGACCCTAATGGCTTCCCATAATTCCATAATCTCGTAATGGCTTCCTATGTTCACAGCGACGTTAGCCGGCAGTGTGTGATAATGGCATGTTTAGCGCAGATAATAATACGACTGAGGAATGTGTTCTGAACAGCAAGTTTCATTATTAAAAGCTACTAGATGAAAGTTTGGACAAAACCAAAGTTCTGTGCTCGAGCTGCCTTCAAGGGGAAACTATTTTTACAACAATACGTTAAATGTAAGATGTAAGAGTGGTGGTATATATGTTTGATTAAATCAAGACCTTCTGACCAATCAGGTTCAGGACTACATCATCACAGCGCTGTAGTTCTTAATGGATTCAGGTTGAAATAAAGGCCATGCGGTGTAATTTAGCATTTTATTATAAAATATGCTCAGAGTGTCAGGATCTAATTGCACTTTGTTCGCTCTCAGCTCTCGCTCCCAAAGCACGTGACTCTGGCTTTTTCTCAACATATGCTAATTCCCCCTGCGCTCTGTGTATGTTATGCTAATATGGGAGTCATGGTAATGAAGATAATACTCGCTATGACAGTCAGGTGAGTGTGTGTGTTACATTAACATACATTATGGCTGCGCTCACTTTCATCTCTTTTCCACATGAGAGTCTGGTACAGCCAAGTCAGGATTGTTACTACAGGTAGATCAGACCAGAAATTTCATCACAAGTCCCGGTTTGAATTGAACGCCCCTCATTTAATGTGTCATGTTCTAATAAATAAATAAAACAATTGTAATTATGCAATGTAGGAAAAAATAGTGCAATGACAAGGACTGAGATACATCACACTGATCATTTTCCTATAATTGCATGTTTCATTTCCTAAAAAGTTTATATAACCTTTTTCACAAATCATAATTAACTATGCCTTATTTGTATTATAATAACCAGAAGCTAACTCATTTACAAAAGAGACAAGCACTGACATACATAACACTTCTATTTTTTCCCCTCCTTTGTTCTTTTGCTTTAATTAATGCCTTTCTTATCGTGTCAGTAATGATTACAGTCACCTCTCCCGCATCTCTGTTCATCTCTAATAATGAGCCATTCTAGCTTTTGGCTCCCCGAGCAGTCAATTAACACCGAAGGTTTTTTTTCAGGAAGTGAACGATGACGTCCCCGGTGTAGAGTCGTGAACCTGCATGTCACATCTGGAGAACCTGTCTAACACCTATGAGTACTGGAAGAGATAGAGATCTCCTTCTTTATTCTCTCGTTCTCCCTGCTGTGTGAAATATCCATTTGCCCAGGATGCAACTCCGTGAATTAGAAACATCTTTTAATCTCATGCAAGAAAAGACAGCCATCTGGCTTGTGTATGAACTTAAACGAGGAACGAGGGGGGTCTCTCTCTCTCTCAATCTCTGTGCTTTTCTCTCCTTCACTTTGAAGCTATTAAATTAAAACCTTCATCTACATAAAACTCAGAACGCAATACAGTATAAAGCATCATATTCATCGCCAACCAATTTTAGACCTTCAGTTAAAATTGTCATTGGTTTAATTAAACGTCCATGCTGCTCAATCAGATCCTCGATGCTCAAAATAGTAATAATAATAATAATAATCATGTGACAGACGTGAACGCAGCTTTTGAAGTGAGAGGATGAGGTCCAGTGGCTTAAAAATCCAGCCCTAACTCACAAATCCTCTCCTCTCCATAACACCCTCGACGTGCTATCCCATAACGCATAGTTCATCCAGACACTACATCAGGATCATTCACACAGAAGGACAAAAAGGAGCAGCTTTCCGTAAGACTCCTTCATTCCCCTTCCGTATTATTCTTTTCTTCTGCTTTTTTTTTTCGTTTCTTTTCTTTTCATTGTTGTTTTTTTTTAGTAATTGCTTTCACCCCAGGCTGTGACCTGGCCAGATTTAATCACGCTCGTCCTGCCTTTGAGCGACTGAATCAAATCGGACAAATTAGGAAAGATTTGGTGCTTTGATGGGGTGAAGTTCTTCACGTCCATATATAAAGACAGGGCACTGAAACGTCCTCAACAGACAAAACTAAAAATGATGTACTTATTTATCAAAAATATAAATAAATAAATAGATAAATCTATATTAATAAAAGAAAGATTTGTCTATACTCACTCTTTCAATGATATCTTTATGTTTCATACATTGCAGGACCCGAAACCAGACGGATTTTGTCACAGCATCATGCAAAACTCGTATTGACAGAATTTAATGGAACTTTTGCAGTACTTGGATATCTGCCTGAAGTTTAACCTGCAGCATAAGTGAAATTAAAATGCTGAGTAAAAACAATGTTATGGACAGTTTTGTGCCGGATTTAAGAGTCTACTTCTGATGAAGAAGTGAAGACAGCAGTGCATTCATGTCTTCATTGTCTTTTCTAAAAGTTCATTGAAAACCCTTAGTACATAATATGCTGATTTCTTTTCTAGCCTACATATATTTTCCTGTAAGATGAAATTTTTTTTGTTGCTGTTGCTGGAATAAAATAATGTTTGGACATTTTTTATACTGACTTAATGAAATAAACATGTATAACAAAGTTATAAAAAAAACAGGGTGCCTAAGACTTTTGCACAATCCTGTGAACTCAGACTATTATAATTATAAAAGTTTAATCACTGATATCTAGTTCCACCGTCACCCCACTCTAAATGGATAAAAAAATTCTTTAATAATTAAGAAATAGTTTTAACTGTTGTATGAGAGGAGTGAAACAGATCAGGAGATGGTGTTACGGGACGGCACTCAACGTTCTCTAACAGCACGTCACACAGAGGTTGAAGGACTACCTCTACATTATCCACATCTCTAGCATACATTAAACTATTCACTCGATTTCCTCGTTAACATAGTATTACGTGACTACAGTAAAACCTTTCAAGGCAAAGAGCTGAGAATTAGCTGGTGTTAAAGCGTTTCTTTAGAAAAAAGATGATGTTCATGTTAGCTGCTTTGCACACAGAGCCGCAGCTGGGTTCTCCTGCGCTAAAAGACCTTTAAGAAGCCTGACATCAACAAAGACAAACAGAGGGAAGCTGATGGTCATAATTAAATCAAGCATATGGTAATAAATGCAAACACAGCTGCGAGTGTACGGGTGTGTGTACTGTGTGAGATTCTCACAATCGCCGAGCCCGAGGAGAGGGTGTGAACATGTGAGACGAATGAGAGAGAGAGAGAGAGAGAGAGAGAGTGAAAGACAGTGTGAGGTAGAGATAGAATGGAAGAAGAAAATACATGGATAATGACAGACAGACAGACAGACAGACAGATAGATAGACAGACAGACAGATAGATAGATAGATAGATACAAAGATTTGTGTCTGTCACTCTGTCTCTGTCTGGTTATCTGTCTTCCTCTGTCTACGTCTGTCTGTTTTTCTGTCTGTCTGTCTTCCTATCTTTCTCCGTCTCTGTCTATCTTATTCTTTTCTCTCTCTGTCTGTTTCCTGTCTCTCTCTCTCTGTCCCCTATCTTTGACTGTTTACTTGTCTCCCCCTGTCTCTGTTTGTCTTTCCCTATATTTCTTTGTCTGTCTGTCTCCTTTATCTCTCTCTGTCTGTCTGTTGACTGACTATATGTCTCTTTCCCCTATTTCTCACTGTCTTCTGTCTCTGTCTTACTGTCAGTATCTCTCTCTCTCTCTCTCTCTATTTCTCTATCTATACTGCTCAAAAAAATAAAGGGAACACTTAGTCCCAGTTCGACTTGAACGCCTCTCATATGTGTATGCATGGTTCAAGTGTTCCATTTATTTTTTTGAGTAATATATTTCTCTGTCTGTTGTCTGTGTCTGTTTCTCTTTTTCTGTCTGTATATCTGTCTTTATAACTTTCCCTCTCTGTCTCTCTTTCCCAGTCTGCCTGTCTCTTTATTTCTCTACATGTTTGTCTATCTGTCCATGTCTGTCTGTCTGCCTGCCTGTTAGTCTCCTTCTTTTTTTCTGTCTGTCTGTTGCCTCTCTCTTTCTCTCTCTCTCTCTCTCTCTCTGTGTGTGTCTCCGTGTCTCCGAGTACAGGACGCAGGAAGCCCAGGAGGTTTCAGATTAACTCAGGACATACTCAATGTAGGACCTCATTAGGGCAGGATTACCGTGGCTGCTCCTCAGAACACGAGTGGTCATTAAACGACAGCAGTGCTGACCTCCAAGCTGCCACGCTCTCCTTAAAGACAAATATCACGCCAACCTTTCATCCCTCATTAAAGTATGCTCTAAAGAAGGGAGCTGTTTAAACAGATCCAATACGCCTTCATAAAAAGTAATCCTCTAATAAAGATAAATCTCAAACCAACGTGTGTGCACGTGTCCAGGGACTTGTTTCTGACTCCTCTCACACGAACCCTGTCTGAAGCTGCTCGCTGTCCCCTCGACACCAAACTGCAAACTCACTTTATTTGACTTTACACTGTCAGCTTTATCATCTAAGACTGGGACGGGGACATGCGTTAGTCTCAGGCCAACTCCATTACGCCCGCAGAAATCACGCGAGCTGGGTTACTAACAGGGGCAAAAGATATACCTTTATTCGTCCCACAGTGGGGGAAAAAAAAAGAGTTTGTATTTCAAACTAGCTTCTTATTTATTTTATGTTAGTGAACACAAATGTTCGAATCCAACTTCCTGACAAGTTGGAATATAGAAAGAAAAAAGAAGAAATGTTTGCTGTACTGTAATGTACTCTATATGTGACAAACACAGTTTTTATTCTTCTTCATGAACAGACATTATGAGACAGAATACACTCCATGAACGTCTTCACTTCATAAACACACACACACACATCACACACTTCATGTACAGTCTGAACAGCAAAGTAAATTCCACAGTTCGAAACATAAAAAGTCAATCTAATACACACACAGTGCTCAATCACTTAAATATGTCGAAGCAATTGGAACAACTTAAACACTGCGCTTCTCGAACTAACTATGGCTGATATAGTTTAATGAAATCTTTACCACCAGGTTAGGCAAGGACAGTCATAGATAGACGTAAGGAAGGAAGAAAAGAAAAAAACAGGAAGCGATGGCTCTATGCTCTATGCAATGTCAATACAGTCACTGGTGCTGAACACTAGCGTTGGACATTGGTTCAGTGCATTTGCGCTGGACACTGGTGTGGGACACTGGTGCTAGACATTGGTTCATGGCATTTGTGCCGGACACTAGTGCTGAACATTGGTGCTGGACATTAGTGTTGGACATTTGCACTGGACACTAGTGTGGGACACTCGTGCTGGACATTAGTGTTGGACATTGGTGCTGGACTTTGGTGTTGGACATTGGTGCAGGGCATTTGTGCTGTATATTAGTGTTGGATATTGGTGCTGGACTTTAGTGTTGGACATTGGTGCAGGGCATTTGTGCTGTATATTAGTGTTGGGCATTGGTGCTGGACATTGGTGCTGAACATTAGTGCTGGACGTTGGTGCTGGACCTTAGGGTTGGGCATTTGTAAGCAACATTAGTGCTGAACATTGGTGCTGGACACTAGTTGGGCATTGGTGCTGAAAATTAGTGTTGGGCATTGGTAAGCGACATTTGTGCAGGATATTGGTGTTGGACATAGGTGCTGGACATTAGTGGTTATGCATTGGTTTTAGAAATACAGTAGGTTCAGGACATTAGTATTGGGTATTGGTGCTGGACATAAGTGGTGGACATCAGTGTTGGGCATTGGTGCTGAAAATAAGTGGTGGACATTAGTGTTGGCCATTGGTGCTGGACTTACAGTAAGTGCTGGACATTAGTGCTGGACATAAGTGCTGGACATTGATGAGGCCAGTGATGTGCCTCGAGATGATTTAGTTGTGTAACCGTTTCAAGTGCTGTCGTGTTCTGTACTGTCAATGTGACACTCGTCTATGTGTCAAGTTTTGGTCTTTGTGCTGTACTTACACACAGGATATGTGTATGAAGGCTTAGATGCAGCACACACCTGGCTATTTTGTCGGTGCAGGACATGGTGACGAGTCTCTCGCCCTGCATAACTCCGTCCCACGTCTGTACGGCTGATCTGCACCTGACCGGCAGAGTGCCTTCCCCTGACTCGATCTTACTCCGCAGATGGCTGTGAAACTTCTTCACCACCGGTCTGTTGCTGTGCACTGAGACTGAATAAAACAACAACAACAACAGACATCATGACTGGAGAATTAATAGTATAGAGAATAATATATATTTAATATTTCTACATCACAAAAACAGGTTAGGGGGTAAGGGGTACAGGATTTTTTTTTTCTGTTTCAGAGATTTGGAGCATAATGGCGATTTAAAACGACTAACATTTTAGGGAGCAATATTTAAAGAAAACTAGAGGGACAATTTGTGTTAATGTATATGTGAAACAATTTAGAGTTTTATGTACCTGAAAATAGCTCCATATATATGTTGAAACCAATAAAATCACTCCACAGATCTCATATTAACAATCTATAGTTTTGGCGAGTCAGTCAGGATATCTACTTTTTGCATAATGCATTAATTTTTTTGAGCAATTCTTAACGGATAGATTATTTCACTTATAATTAATTATATCACAATTCCAGTAGATCAGATGCTTGCATACACTCAGTTGGCTGGGCCTTTAAATAGCTTGGAGATGTACCTATATAGGATGCATTTTAAGTCCTACCTTTAAACTCAGTGCTTCTTTGTTTTGACATCATGGGGGAAAAAAAAAAGGCTGGTTCATCCTTGGAAACAAATTCCAAATGCCTGAAGGTACCACATTCATTTGAATAAACTAAACTATACAAGTATGAACACCATGGGACTAAGCAGCCATCACACCGCTCAGTAAGGAGAACTTTGGCACAAATCATTCCCAGAAGAGCAACAAAGGACCTTGTGAAGACAGTGGAGGAAACAGGTACAAAAGTATCTTTATCCACAGTAAAACAACGCAGATATCGCCGTAACCTACAAGGTTCTCAGCCAGGAAGAAGCCACTGTTCCAAAATGCAAAAAAACAGCCTATGGTTTGCAGCTGGACATGGGGATAAAGATCTTACTTTTTGGAGAAATGCCCTCTGGTCTGATGTAACAATAATTGAACTGTTTGGCCTTAATGACCATAATTATGTCTGCAGGAAAAAGAGGAGGCTTGCAAGCTGAAAGACATCATCCTAACCATGAAGCACAGGGATGGCAACATCATGTAGTGGAGGTGCTTTGCTCCAGAAGGGACTGGTGCACTTCACAAAATAGACAGAATCATGAGGAAGGAAAATTATGTGGATATAATGAGCCCAAGTATACTTCCAAAGTTGCTGGAAAATGGCTTAAGGACAAAAAAAGTTGAGGTATCACCCAAATGAGAATGGGTTCCCTGTTGCATCTCAGGGAGTTTTTCCTTGCCACCATCGCCTCGGCTTGCTCGCCCTCGGTTTTTGATTCAGTAAAGCTGATTTTTTGTGACAATTGTTAAAAGTGCTACATAAATAAAACTGAATTGAATTTAATTGGATTGCCCCTCTATTGCCCATGATCGCAATCCATTAGAAAATGTGTTGGCAAAACTAAAAAAGCACGTCTGAGCAAGGGGGCCGTACAAAACTGACTCATTTAGGAATGTGCTAAAACTCCTTTTACTTATGGTAAGAAGCTTGTTAAAGGCTGCCTGAAAAGTTTGACCCAAGTTAAACAATTTAAAGGCAACATTATCAAATTATAACTAATTGTATGTAAATTTCTGACCCACTAGGAATGTGATAAAAGAAATAAAAGCTGAAATAAATCTCTCTCTACTATTATTCTGACATTTCACATTCTTAAAATAAAGTAGTGATCCGAACTGACCTAAAACTCTAAATGTTAACTAGGATTAAACATCAGGAATTGTGAAAAACTGAGCATTAGGCTCAGGTGGATGTACACTTCCAACCTCATATCTGATGAGTCTGATGCTTAAACTCAATGGGAATGGCTTTTTCATTTTAAATAACATTTATATACAAATGTAGAGATCGACAAAGCTGATCAATGCTGATTTTACTTGGTGATTGGCCAACAATGGAAGAAAATGGTGATCGTTGATTGGTCGCTAGAAACCAGTGATTAGTTGAAGGAATGATGGTGATCAATGATTGCTTTTTAGGAACAACGAGAATTAGTGATTGATTGTTGGAAACCCTGGTAATCAGTGACTGGTTAATGTAAACTATCGTGATTAGCAAGTGGTCGATGGTAATTACGGTGATCAGTGACATTATTGCAAACTATGGAGATGAAGTGATTAGTTTTTTCAGTTTTCAGGAAAAAATGAACTTAAAAGCACAAAAAGTGTATTAAAAGCGAATTATTCCACTGGAAATGCTTTCTTCGTGCCAGACTACAACTGATTCATTTTGTCCCTGTTCTTAACAAAATTATAGTGTTTGTAAATATGCCAGAAAATCTTTCTTCTTCATGTAATACAATATTAAAATGCAAATTATCAGGACGATTCAATGAATATGCAAATTAATCTATAACGTCATCTGATGACATTTTAATTATGCATTAGCTTCTTTCCATTTACCTAAGGGTACTAGTGTGATGATTTTTAGCAGTTTCCAGTGCAGTACAGTACATCATTCTGGATAACAGTATCCGCTAAATGCTTTAAATATACAGTGCATTCATAAAGTATTCAGGCTCCCTTTACTCCTTTTAATTTCGTTATGTTTCATCTTGATACTACAACAGTTGTCTAAATTAATTTCTTTTCTTTTTAAAAAGAAAAAACTGAAAAACATTTTCTTACAGTGCTGTGAAAAAATATTTGCCCCTTCCTGAATGTGATAGGGCGAGCACTTTACCACACAGTTTTGTTAGTAGGCTGGGGTCATGGGATACCGAATAAAGATTAATGGGGAAAAAAGGGAATTTAAATAACTGTAGTATCAGGCTGCAACATAACGAAATTTAAAGAAGTAAAGGTGGCCTTAATAGTTTCTGAGTGGACTATAAATCTGAAAGTAGAATCCAATCCAAGCACATGGGCACAGCTTAAGCCGTTAAAAGTTCAGTCCAAGTGCCCTACAAGTTATCTGATAGTCCTGAGATTTGCACTCACATCCTTCCTTGTTCTAGACTTAAACAGGAGATTTAAGCTATTATACTTTTTTTTAGAGAACGGTTTAATCAAATCTGAGCTCCTGTGTGTGTGTGTGTGTGTGTGTGTGTGTGTGTGTGTGTGTGTGTCTGCAAAGATTTCATGATGCTCTTTGACCTGCATGTGCAGATCAGCACATTGAGATCTAACAAATCCCAGCAAAAAGGCAATAATCAGAGACTATTTCCTCAAAGCTCCTTAACGAGGACGTGCCACTAAGCTCAAAGTTTCTCTCTCTCTCTCTCTCTTTCTCGCTCTCTCCGTCTCGCCGATTCACTGGTAAAGTGGCCTGATGAGACTTTAAAGGCTTTAATGACCAAACGTGAGAAGTTCAAAGCTTTTTCGGTGAGAAGGTTCCTCCACTGATTAAGCTCCCGCAGAATGAAGGGCGCAATGAAAGGTGAAGCGTGTTAAACACACACACGTAATTATTTACGTGGCAGGAACCTGTCAGGAAGATAACATAAATCACACAGCGATAGAAAAAAAAAAAAAGTTCTTTATCTTCCTCGTGCATGTACTGAAGGTACTCGTGGGAGGCCCGGGTTCTGGAATAGGACACGACATGAAAAAGGGTTACGCCGATGTATGACAGCTAGTGACAAAAGCCTGGTGGGGCTTTCAGAAACTCCGAGTGAGAAAAAGAGAAAAAGAAAAAGATCCATCTGAAAAAAAAAAAAAAAGTCAGACAGAAAGCAAGAGAGACAAAAAAAACCTGAAAGTGATAGACAGGGATGATAAGAGACAAAGAAATGAAGGATGACGTGTTTGCGTGTGTGTGTGTGTGTGTGTGTGTGTGTGTGTGTGTCTTACAGTCTGTTGTGAGCTCGTAGGGTGAGTTAATGCGGGCGTCTCCGCACGGTGATGTGCTGATGTACATGTGGAAGAGGACGTTCTCTCTCAGCCTGAACGATGAGTCTTTATGACGAACGAAGATAGACTGCTCCTTCTCCTCCTCTCGTTTACTACAAGTGGAGAGAGAGAGAGAGAGAGAGAGAGAGAGATTTATTATTATTATTTTATTCATTATTTTATTGTTTACCTACTATGTTATTATTTTATATTTAATAAATTTATAAGAGTGAGACAGAGGGAGAGAGACAGAGATAGAGAGACGTGTCTTTATATGTCTTTTAGTCTCGTCTCATCTCGTCTCTCTCTCTCTCTCTCTTTCTCATGTATGCACCATGAAACACACACACACACACACACACACACACACACACACACACACACACACACAGCGATTATTACTCTGTCAGAACAAGGCGAGGATAAATAGCTGAGAAAAGTGAGTGTGTGTAACTCTTCACCCTGGATGATGTGGAGGCTCAGGGAGGACTAGAGAGAACCAAACACACACACACACACACGCACACGCACACGCACACGCACACGCACACACACAGTGCTGTCCCACTTTTACACACTTCAGCAACAGCAATGTCACTGCTTCATCTAACAAAGAACAGAAGTCTGAGCCGGACACACACACACACACACACACACACACACACACACACACACACACACACACACAAGTGACATATATTCATTGTTTTTCTTGGTTTGATTTTTGTTCTAATGTTAATCACTTTCTTTAACTTCTGAGACTTTAAATTTTGTGTGATGGGTTTTTAAGTTCTTTTGTGATTGTGTGTGTGTGTGTGTGTGTGTGTGTGTGTGTGTGAGAGAGAGAGAGAGAGAGAGACAGCGAGCATAATATTTGATCTAATTACACCCCAGACTCCACACCTGCACATGGAGATACAGTAAATATGCAAATCTGACATTAAAGCAGGAGCTTTCTCTCAGCATCAGTCTGGATCTACAGGCGCTCCAGACAGGGTGTAGACATCCACAGCACCTCCATTCACACACTCACACATGCTTAGTGCTGCACAACAGCAAAGCACGGAGTGACTACAGAGATTTTACCCACAATGTACTTATAGGAAAAAAAACCCACCGGCAGAAAATTAGGTTTTGGTGTTTTATTTCTTTCTTTCTTTCTTTATTGATATATTTGCCAACCAACCACACCATTGGCACTTTTGACATGTTTATACTTACTTGGCTTTTGTCGCAGCTTAATGTTGAATTTGAATAAATATCAATCTGAAATTTCATAAACTCTGACTATGCCAGGAAACACACTAGCAATTTTTCATCTTATCTGTCTTATCGAAGTTACTCTCTATATACAAGCCTTAGCTTTAGAACGATCGCCCTAACTGTTCCGTATGACACACCGACAATGGCAGCAATGTTGTGGGTTGTTCTCCGACGATCATCTTGCACAAGTTGCCGAATGGTTTTGACATTTATGGGGGGTTGAGGTCGCTGAAGGTCTTCCTGATCTTTTGTTGTCGTCTTCCGGTGATGTTCTTCTGCTCTTCAAAACACCTTGAACGATTTGCACAGTTTCCGTAATAAAATAGCAGACATGATAATGCACTTGGTCAGAATAGCACCAGCTGTACAGCTCCTGATGTACACAGGATGATGTTTTTTGGCACACTGACTCATGAAGGTCGGTGCTGTATGTTACAAAGCTAGTCTCGAAACTTTTTGATACCACCTAATAATCAGTTCAACAGGTACACACTGGCGGCAGAGTGGTTTAGTGGTTAGCACTGTCGCTGTGCACCTCAAGGTCCTTGGTTTGGTTCATGCATCGAGTCTGGAGTTCTTGCATGGAGTTTGCATGTTCTCCCCGTGCTTGGTGGGTTTCCTCCCACAGTCCAAAAACATGCATATTAGGCTAATTGGCGTTTCCAAATTGCCAGTATTGTATGAATGTTGACCGGCGGTCCTACCACAGTTGTACAAATAGGAATGAATACAGTGGTCACCATTGGCCTCCATGGTCCCTTGTTGGACTACAGAGGTTTCTAGATGGATGGATGGTTGGAGGTAAACACTAGCCATTAGATTATTTGTCTATTCTCAGGAATACTGTACATATATTCTTTCTGTGCATGTTAGATGCCTTGACGCGTTTGCAGGAAGGAGGTTTTGAACCGATTGGCTCGGCCTTTCATAAATAGTAAAGCATCTAACAAATCATAAATAACCCTGAATTCTTCAGTGAAAACCAATCATAACACAGGAGGTGGGATTTATTGGAAAAGCCTAATCTTAAGCCTATTCTAATCTTAAAGCCGGAGAAAAATTCTTCTTCTTCTTCTGTTATATTTCTGGCAGATTTGATGCGTCACAGCAGGCACAAACACTTTGCTGATGTCAAATTGTGATTAAATGCTTTGAGTATGTAAACACACATCTTTATCAGATTAGCGTCCATGTAAATAGTTACTTTGGAATCCTTAATCAGAATAATTTCAATCGGATTGAAGAAATCTTGTCTGTGTAAAAGCGGCTAATTACTAGTTTAACGTTTTGTTTCTTTGGTGCACCATCAAAAGTCCCGGTTTGGCTTGAACACCCCTCATCTTTACCTAAACCACATTTTTTCTTTATTCAGGTTTAACTTACCGTCCTGCTCAGTTAAAGGTTACTAACTATAATCTTCCATGCATTTGAAACATATATGATAGATGATGAAACATAGATGATGGAGGATGAGAGTAAATGTGCAGCGGATGTACCTGAGGTGCAGCTCCAGGTGTGAGTAGAGGAAGCGCAGTAACGCTCGTCTGGCTGTAATTTCTGCATGACAGTCGTTCACGGTCAGGCCCTGGTCACTCAGGTACTCTCCGTTAATGCACTTAGTGCCTGTAGCCAGTGCTACCACTTCAGCCTGTCTCACATCCAGCCCTAGAAGAAAAAGAAAAAAAGACACACAGAAGAAGTGAGAGCTGTGAAATCAACAGTGTGAGTCTGTTAATCGCATAAAACCATGATTATGTGTTATAGTACATAACCAGCACTGATAGCATTAGAGCTGGAGTTTTATTGACAGTGGTGTCTCAGGTGATTAGAAATAATATATACTTTTATAATCAAAAGAATGAAAATATAAAGAATGAAAATATGTCAAAGTTTATTGATACTGCACCAGTTGCTTAAGATAATAAAAAAACAAACAAACAAAAAAAGAAAAAAAGGAAAAAAAGCCTGGGGGATAAAAAGAAAGAAACTGTTAGAGACATCCTAGTAATAAAACTAAAATATAGTTAGTAAACAATGAGCGGGCCCAAGCACCTGTGCCATTGCCGCCTGGGAGCGCCAGAAAGACAACACGCACATTCATTTAAAGGGCAAATATTGATATAATTATGACATAATTTTAGAATAAGGTTGAATTTTATATTAAGACCTTCTAAGATGCTAAAAAAAAATAGCTAAAAGCATCCTAGTAATAAAAATAAAAGTTAAATATAATTTTATTGTGACATTACTGTAACACTTAATTTTTTTTACTATAACAAGACATTCTGAAATGTTTTATTCCTCTTATAACACAGGAATTTATTATTAAATATTAACTTTTTGTCGTACATTTAATCCATTTGCAGTTACATTTACGGTTTTAAAACATCCCTAAATCCATCTCATTAGAGAAAACTCCACCATATGAACAATTCCACGTTTTATACCTTAATTACACCGCTCAGATTAAAGAATTGAACGAAACAACTGACAATGTTGCTTGTGCGCATAAGCGCATTACACTGAAGTGTTTTTTTTTTCCGTTTGCCGAGGATGCAGCTGGTCAGAATCTGTTCCTCATGTGACTGCAGTGCATGCAGCATTTCCGTTCCTCCATTTTTACACACAGCAGCAACACCAAACCCACAACACCGGCACAAACGCTGCTCCACCTGGTCCCGAACCCGAACACCGCTCATACAACTCAAGCAGGAAAATATGACTTTGTGCTGAATTTTGAAACAGTGAAACAGTAGCATGGCAAAAATAAAGCAAAAGGCAAAAGGCAAAAAATCAAATAAAAAAAAACCCACCGAGCAACAAAGTCCTGTGGATTAA
>JAOTRS010000044.1:7212444-7226806 GCA_028565755.1 Dinotopterus cunningtoni
TAGAGAGAGAGAGAGAGAGAGAGAGAGAGAGAGAGAGAGAATGTGTTTAGAGTCCATAATAACAGTCAAAAAAGATTTTCATTTCATACAGTAATCTCTAAACCAGTAGACGTAGTAGCAGCCCTACAGTTAGACTTTAAACATTTCTGAATGACAATATAGTACCCTAAGGCAACTTCTGGTTCACTGAGATTTATACACATTATCACACACACGTTGAGTGATATTCCAGTTTATCAGGCATTGGTGCTGCATTACAGCTGCATTTTATAAGTACAACTTTACTACAGCTCTCGCCATCAGCAGCCACCACATTTATTTCCCCGCTAATGCAAAATGTCAGCTGCAATGATGCTGCCGTCTCCCATCAGAAGTCAATATTGTACCTGGAACACAAATGTCAGCCGGGAAATTTCCTCCACTGCTCCCTGACCCAGAAGGCGATCCTCTGGGAGCTGAGGTGAGCCGAAGGGCCACCGAACTAAAAGGAATTCTTGAGTGGTGAGTAGTATTCCACGGGGATGGCTTTAGAATCAAAAGTTTGGCAGATACAACAAAGTCTTTAAGGTGCATTTTAGCAACTATTGATTCCCTTTGTAAATTACTTGGAGCCAGATAAGGTTGGATATATGTACTGTTTTTTTTATTTTGACATTATATTGATGGGCAAAAAAGCCCAGAGCACAAGGTCAACTGGGACAAATCCATCTTTGTGATCCATTATTAATACATGTAAACAAGATCAATACCGGGGAAACACTAGAAACTCAAGGAGCTGAGAACTAATGGTGGCTTGTCCATAGTGACATGTGAGACATACCATTCAGCCAATGTAAATCCTCATAAATTCCTTGTTCAAAACCTCATACAGTTTAAATTCAATTGAGATCCTAATTTATTTCCTTCGAGCGAGCAACAATAAAAAAACAGTTCAATTTGCTAGATAAAAGCTAGTTTGTTTCTATTGATTTGCTTGTTTTTCTAGATGTTGCACCACTGTGTTGTAGCCCAGTTACTTTCCCAGAGTTTTTATTGCACCTAGTGGGTAAAAATTCACTAAAGAGGGCCTCCGGAGGCCTAGAGAGAGCTGATTGGCCGAACCACAGCTAATCAGGGGCGTCTGTTCGCTCACACGAGCGGATAGCGCTGTCCTCCGAGTGTTACGCCGCCCCCAACGGTGCGTGACCGAGCAGTTTCGAAAAGATGCAGTTGGCTGGCGTCACGTGGTTCAAAGGAAACACGTGATAGTCTTCGGCCCTCCCGGCTGGGTGGTAGTAGTAGCCTTAATATGGAGCCCCCTAGTGACTGGGAGGAATTGGACACGACTAAATTAGGGAGAAAATCTGTAGAAAAAAAAAATCCACTAAACAGTAGCCAAGTGACCAATAACACCCAACCGTCACCCTGAACCACCAACACATATGGCCATAAACTGCAGGAATCAAAACATATAGACAACATAGAGTTTTTATATCAATCAAGCAAATATACACCGAACAGCATATTACAAGAAGACACAAGCAAGACTGATGGTATAACTATATTAAATATATAAAATATATATTACTATAATAAATAAGGAAACAATACTGTTAAGACATGAAACGAGTTTTGTCATGACAGAAGGAGTGGTCTGGGTTTTCTGTAAACGTACCAACTTAATAAATCTCGAGCAGAGGCAGTTGAAATTCTGCAATGGTAATGTTTAGATACACATACAATTAACTCCTGTCATTATATTAACATGCATTATCAGCTGCATAGCAATGACGGTTGTCTGCGGTTCTGAGAATCCAATCACATTGTTCGTGTGTGAAAAACACTCTTTCTCCTTCCCTTACACTCTCTCTCTACCTTATCAGAGCCTAGCAGAGCAGCCATGGCTACAGAAAAAAAAAACCCTGTCTTATTTTTCTTTATAGAGGTATTTAACAATTCATTCAGTAAGTTTTTATATTGTCTCGCCGGTGCTGTATCATCCTTGTGCCTGCCACCAAGGGGAGACCTTATAAACGTGTATATCCATTCAACGGTTAAACCTTGCGAGAGGAATTTTAGAAATCTCAGCACAGGGCTCACACACCCATTTCACATCTGTTTGTTTTGAGTAATCTGCTCCGTTAAAGCACTGTCTGCATCTTAGTATTTTTACCCTGTACATAACATTATCAGTTTCCGTTTTCCTCTCTCTCTTTTTACATGAAGGTCTGTGAGGCATGAAGGATCTGCACTTTGTTTCTCCCCCTTGCCCTGCTTTTACAGTTAGTTGGCCTTTGTCTTGCTAGCAAAAACACAACCCTTGCTGACACAGCCCCTCCTCGCAAGACGAACTGTGCACAGCTTTGCAATGTCGCCTCAAACAGTGTCCAACCTTTTAATGTGTGCAAGGTCCAGATGGCCCTGTAGCCTGTGAGACAGATTTTGAGCCAGCCATGCTTTTAGCTCCATCAGCAGGGAGCTGTCAGTCAGAACAGCCTACTGGGCCAGCACTAAGAGAAATACATTGTTGCCCCCTCAAAATGCTTTCACTTCCTCTCGGCCTTCCTACAACTTTTCTCAGCCTTCCTACAGCTCTTCCTAGCCACCAATTCAGTCTTCCTACAAATCCTCTCAGCCACCAATTTAACCTTCCTGCAACTCTTCTCAGCCACCAATTTAGCTATTTTACAACTTCCAGCCACAGATTCAGTCTTTCTACAACTCCACTTAGCCCCTAATTCTGCTTTTCTACAACTCTTCTCAGTCAGCAATTCAGCCATCCTACAACAAAATACAGTCTTCCTACAACTCTGCTTATCCACTAGGTCAGCCTTCCTAAAACTTGTTTCAACCACAAATTCAGTCTTACAGCTCTGCTTAACTTGTTTCAACCAACAATTTAACCCTCCTATAATTCCACTTAGTCAACAGTTCAGATTTCTTACAACTTTACATAGCCACCAATTCAGCTCTTTTGCAATTCATCTCAAACATCAATTCAGTCTTCATATAACTCTGCTTATCCACCAGGTTAGCCCTCTTACAACTTTTTAACCACCAAATCAACCTTCCTACAACTTGTCTCAACCACCAATTCAGCCTTACAACTCTGTTTCACCACCAGTTTAGCTTTCCTACAACTTGTTTCAACCACCAAGTCAGCTTCACAACTCTGCTTAGCCACCAATTCAGTCCTCCAGCAACTTGTCTCAACCAACAATTCAGCCTTCCTACAATTCTACTGAGCCAACAATTCAGTCTTTCTACAATTCTACTGAGCCAACAATTCAAGCTTCCTACAACTTTGCATACCCACCAATTTAGTCTTCATATAACTTCTCTCAACCACCAATTCAGCTTTCCTTTCTACAACTCATCTCAACCACCAATTCAGCTTTCCTCCATCTTGTCTCAACTACCAATTCAGCATTCCTACAACTCATCACTGCCACCAATCAGGCCTTTTCTTTACTATTGTCAGGCCCCTTAGCATCCCAAGCTCTCATGGAGCTCTGTGAACATCAATTCAATTCCTCTTATCCTCTTCTACAATCTCATCATATTGACCTTCTCCCAACCCCCATTCACACTTCCTTCAACTCTTTTCAATCCCATTTCACCTCTTTTCAGACTCTCATTCCTTAGCCCTGTTTAAATTTCCCAAGCCCCCTTAATATTTCTTGTACTTCTCCCGATAACTCCGTTCCACCACAAATTCATCTAGTACATTTAATGTCCCACTAAGCTGACTAATACATCCAAAGAATATGTACACTTATCCCTACTTTGAGTCTTTTACATGTTTGGTCATTCTACTTAAAGTCTCTAAAGGTTAGTGCCATTCATGACCTAGATGAGATCACATTGAGCTCGGGCCCTGATATTTGAGCTGCCATACAGTGTCAGTGACTTGATAATGTGTTGGCCTTATGATTCCTTTGAGATCTTGTGGACCCTCATTTCTGAAGGACATCACTGCCTGAAAGAGAATGGCTGTTAGACGGTTGCTGGTATCATTGGGAAAAGTGTTTCAAGCCATGGTTGAAGATGTTCACCGGACCAACAGATTGACATAGAACTACAGATGGATCATGTAGTTTTTGAGCTATTAGTAGGGTCACATGGTCAGGATGATGCGATGAAGAGGTTGACTTAAAGAAATAGAAATGATGAACTCTATCTATATATCTCCAGACCTGTTTAAGACACATTTCTTTCGAAGATAGCTAACAGTCTATTAACAAATTATGATAAATCAAAACCACTTAACTGTCTCCAAGAAACATTTAGAACACTCTTACGTGTAGACTAATGCTGTATTTTCTGCAGCTATATTAAACAGATGCCTTTAGCGATGAAACATTTTGTGCGTGTGCACATTTGAACCCACATCTGAACCCAATCCATTACGGCCATCTGATTAAACAGATGCACCAAAAAGCAGACACAATATCAGCTTCCGGGATCAGCACCATCTGCTGCCAAATCTCTGTTAACCCACCATCATGGCCCAGTTTTGCACAGTTTGTTTTCTATGGGTGGTCCAGACTGACCACGGCACTGCTTCCACAACAATGCTTGTTCAAAGTTCACTCTTGTTACACACTCATGACCATGACCTGATAATCAGTCTGAAATGCCGTATGACACATTACATGCACACGGTTCAAATGGTTCCAGGTCGGGCAAACAGGCACAGCAGTACACACTGTCTCAGGTGTTTGGACCACATTTAAATGGCTCAGTGCCAATCCCACTTGATTAACCCCTCTATCGAGATAATAAAAAGTGCAGAGATAATGGCTTAATAAGGCAAAAGAGGTTGTAAAACACCCACAAGTGCTTTTATACATAATGCATTGAATAAAGAGGGCAGACAAGAGGCTCTTCCAGAGGGATAGTGTGACCTGGCCCGGCAAGAAGAAAAAAAAGAGGCAGAGAGTCATAACTGGGGGTTATAAGAGAAGATGAGAGAATAGACAAAGATAGAGAACGGTATCTTGATACTCAAAAGAACAAACACAAAGACAAAGACAAAAGCCAGAGGGAAACAGGGTGTGAGAAAGATGCCTGTGATGTGATTTTAATGAGTCTCTGAGGTGGGTTCTTGTCAGGCTGCGAGGGCTGTTCACACATCGTTCATTAATCCTCTTGTGATTACAGAGGGCACATCTGTAATGACTGCTCTACACAACACCACCATTTAAACACCTCACATCAAACTAATGCTATAGGATAATGCAGAGATGTTTAGGGAAAAACAAGCATAACCTGATGCCCATAAACAACCAACAGGCAGAGATGAATGCTTCATTTTCACCTTATTTTCACCCAATGACAAACCATTATAAAAATTGAAAACCACTGTAAAAATGACTGATACGTTCATGTTCATTCGCCATGTCACCATGCCTGACATGTGGAAAAAGCTTATGCTATGCCAATGTGATCTTTAACTTCTCCAACCTTAGATTCATAGGTGGGAGGGAACCAAGTGTACTTCGTCACTGTGCTTAAGTACATATTTCACTTGACTGTACTTTACATGCATAGGTTTATTAGAGGATACTTTTTACTTTTACTTCACTTAAAAGTACAGCAAAAGTCTGTTTGGTTTGAACCTAGGACCTTCCGAACCGTTGTCCAATGTCTATTCCTCCTTAACTACACTTCTACATGGCATTGAGTTACCTAACCAAAGTGGTTTGTGGAATTTCGCTACCTTCTGACTATTATGGGTGATGACACGATTTGCCTCTCCTTCGAGTCAGAATGCAACAGGTGTTCAGAAGTGTAGCTGGTTGTAGAAACAGCACTTTTACAACAGGTAATCAGAGCAAGAGAGAGAGATTTTACTATAGAAAAGGCTACTCTGAGGTTATACAACTGTATTTTTTTGATACTTGAAGAAGAGTACTTCTGTACAAGTGCACAAGTAATATTTAGGAATCTCTACTTTTACTAGAACAGAGAATGAAGTATAGTGCTGTATAAAGCAGTTTTTGAAAAAAAAAAAAAAAAGACCAAACAAAACGAAAAACTAAGAAACCGTTTGGGTTTACTCCCTGGCTGACCCGACATGTGCAGTATGGACGTTATGATAACTTCATGCACATGGAACAAGCCATGTGGCTATGCATGATTGTATGAATCTGTACTGCTTATTACTGTAGTCACATGACCTTGCACACCTTTTTTTTCTTATTCATCCAGCAGCTGCTAATATGTAGCCCATCACTTGCTCATTTTCAGCTAACAGTCAATATGGTATAGAACCTGGGTGACAGATAAAGACAAGAGACTTGCTTGCTTCAAAACAGCGGATGACAGATTTGACAAGTAACATCACTCAGTCAATTTGTAGCAGCGTAAGACATTTGTCGGCACTTAATCTGCCTAATCCAGATGTCGCCTCCTAATTTTTACCTGTCGGCTGATAGTCGGAGGTCGTTTTTTGTCGCAAGTAAAAGCTTCAGATTGTTTCAGTCCAGGCATAAGCAGATACTCATTGGTGTTTTTTCTTCCTACAATTTTATTGAAAAAGCTTAAATGATCAAAATCCTGAGTTAAATTTTAAAGGACCATGTTTAGAGCAGTCTTTCCTAAGCCTGGTCCTGGAGAACCTCCATACAGCACAGTTTACCCTGCAGAAACCCTAACATTAGATGATGTTGTTATATACAGTAGTTGTAATGAGCAACATCATCCATCCAAAATACAAAATCGGGACGGATGTGGTTTAGTGGTTAGCACTGTCGCCTTGCACCTCCAGGTCTGTGTGCATGTCAATGTTCTCCTCATGATTAGTTGGCTTCCTCTGGGTACTCTTTGGTTTCCTCCCATAGTCCAAGGACATGTAGATTAAGTTAACTGGCGTTTCCAAATTGCCCTAATGTGTGTATGAGTGTGGGATCTCCTGGGATAGGCTCTTGGCCCCCTGTGACACTGTATATAGGATAAAGCGGTATAGACAATGAGTGAGAGTGAGTGAGATTTATTTATAGCATTTAATCTATAGCCGCTTAGCGTCCTTTTTCACATCATCCAACAGCATTACATCCGTAAGTTTATAAAGTTCAGAAATCCCAGCTCAATAACTGGGATACGCAGTAAGGTGAAACATTTTTTGAATAAAATTGATCAGGATTCAGGCACGTCACTTTCATACACTGCAGCTATAATCCAGTATGCCATATAAATTTGTATATACAGGTCTGTAGTGTTCCCCATTGGGAGTTATTGCCACAAACAATGTATAGTCCTGACCTCACTCTAAGCCATTTCCATGTTTGGGACAATAACAGAGTTCATTGGAGGCCAGCATTTCAGACATGAAGCAGGCAGTCTGACCATGGCTCTCTACCTTGATAGTATCCAAGCACTAGTATCCAAGCACTGGGCGAAGTGCATTAGTGTAGAAGGGGATTATATAGAGAAATAAAGGGAGTTTGCTCTCATAACTACAGTATGTTCTATTATTCTTCCCAATCAAAAGTCCCGGTTTGACTTATACACCCCTTGAACACCCCCTATTTAGAAGGTGTTTTATTCTCATTAGATTATGATTAAAATGGTCACATTTTGTAAAATGCTTAAATCTAAAAAATGTTGAGTGAGTGCAAAAATAAGTGTTCTCTCAAGTGTACTTCAAGCATGTCATGAGGGGAAAACGACCTTATACTTCTTTAACTTAATCACAGTATTTTATTAATTTTTTTCTTTAAAATGAATTATTCATTAAGCTACTATAACTTTTTTCCACCCGACACCATGGAGGATGAGCTCTGCCTGAATGCCTGTTTACCACTCATATTCTGTGCACAATTTATTCTGTTTATCCTGCACAGTTTTTCTTATATACCTTGTTGCTATGGGAATAAATGATTCTAGCTTGACTGTTTAAGCCCTCTCCATTAATTACTGTAAGTCTTTATAAAGCAATGCATGTGTATAAGCTGTGTGTATAAGTGTTTTCCAAAGCAATCTATGTGAAACCTTTGTGTGTTTCTCTTCCTCTCTCTTTTCATGTTTTGACAATAGCCTGGTTTCTCATGTGCATGAGACTGCATTATGTCTTAGTATTTGTCTCCTTTTCATCTTGGAATCGGGCCATAACCTGTGCCAATGATTCCTAGAAAAATGCTAATAGACATGTTTCGAATATGCACTAACATTGATCTGTATTAAGTCACTCACTCATCTTCTATACCGCTTTATCCTGTATTCAGGGTCATGGGGACCTGAAGCCGATCCCAGGAGACTTAGGGCACGAGGCAGGGTACACCCTGGACGGGATGCCAATCCATCACACACACACTTACACACACAATTTGGGAACTCCAATTAACCTGCATATCTTTGGACTGTGGGAGGAAACCCACCAAGCATGGGGAGAACATGCAAACTCAATGCACACAGAGATGGGAATCGAACCCGGACCCTGTAGGTGCAAGGCGACAGTGCTAACCACTACACCACCGTGCCGCCAGTATTAAGTCTATTAAATTTTATTTGTAATGGTCATTTTTGCAAAAGCAGCTTTACAGAATCAAAATCTGTATTAGCCGACTGATCAGGCTAAGATAGAACATTGTTATAAAAGAAAATACTGGAATAAAAGCAGGAATGTGTCTATGATTAGAGATAGGAAAATAAGTTGGTGCTTATTTATTAATTTTTCATTTTAAAAATATCATCCTAGTCAATGTCATTTTGGATCCTGGGCATATCCTGAGACAGTGTATTCTGGAAGCAACATTTCATATTGCGAAACGCATTTTCCCATAGGAAATAATGTAAATGCAGATATTCCGTTCCAGACACCCAAAAATATTAACAATATTACCAATTTTCAACACTATAATCAAAATTTTTTGTGTATGAAAACAATCAAAACATTAAGAAAAGACATGTAAATCAAGTGAAATATGAAATAAATAGACATTAAACCTCACTTAACCTTAATTTATGATTCCTCTTGGAATCGGCTACTTTAAAAAAAAACTGAAAGATGCTCTCTTTTCTTCTTGCTACCATCCTTTTTAATATGCTTGGGACTCATGGTGCTACAGTATGTCTTCACTGAATCTTGCATAAAATGCAAAAAATTATTATTTAAAAAAATATATAAAAATGTAAACTCATTTTGCTTTAGTGTCCACTGACGCAAACAAATTTTGATCGACGCCCGAAGTACACGGGAACGAAACGTTTGCTTGTTCGTCGAAAATGCTTTGTATGTCGAGGCAAATTTCTTGCAAAATTCTAGTTCTTAGGTCGAAAATTCGTAAGGCAGGGTTCGTAAGCCGGGGTACCACTGTATTATGAGTTGGGAGGAAGCCCAAGGAGGCTGGAAGAAACCAGAGAGCACCATGAGAACATGCAAATCTCCAGAGTGACCTAAGCTCTGGATTAAACCAGGGACCCCAAAGCTGTGATGCAGCTCTACTACCTCCTTTGCCAAGTCTGTTGGTTTCTATGAATCTTCACTCAGCTCTCTGATAAATCTGCTCTTTGTCCAGACATCAACATCCAGTCAGAAGCAAAGCCAAATCTCACTACTGAAGCTGCTTATTAAATCACACACTAGTGGTTTAGTTTTTAATTATACTCTGCCTGTAGTTTTTTTTTTTTTTTACAACAGACTGAGCTGAGAACTAGAACAGCCCTATCAGGAGTGCACTTAGCTCGCAGCACTGACTGGCTGTTTGTGAGGAATAAACAAGTCATGTTAGTAGAGCTAGTGGACCTTTTCATGGCTTGCCCTTCTTCACATGCTTGGCTAAGCAGGCCAGACACCGGCAATGTCACGAGAGCTGGTCCTAGCCTCGCCAAAAAGCCCTGCAGGTAGCAATATAGCGTAAAATATTGATATGGTTCCAGCACGCTGCCACACCTGGCATTTGATTCATAGCTTAAGGTGTTCCTTTTTAATTTTAAGCAGTCAACAAGGGATCAAGGGAAAATGTCAGCGGAGCTTTGTGTGGCATGGTGGAAAAACAGAGCCAGTCTTGAAAGCTCACTTTTATTCACCGAGTCGCAGAAAAGGAGTGAAAAGAGGCTGGGGTAGAGATGTACAGCACATCCGGAAAGTATTCACAGCGCTTCCCTTTTTCCACATTTTGCTATGTTACAGCCTTATTTCAAAATGGATTAAATTAATTTAAAGTTTCTCAAAATTTTACAAACAATACACCATAATGACAACATAAAAGTTTGTTTGAAATCTTTGCAAATTTATTAAAACAAAAAAAAAGAAGAAAAAAAATCAACATGTACATAAGTATTCACACCCTTTGCCATGATGCTCAGGTGCATCCTCTTTCCACTGATCATCCTTGAGATGTTTCTACAACTCGATTGGAGTCCACCAGTGGTAAATTTAGCTGATGAGCACGGTGGCCTCCATCATCCATAAATGGAAGAAGTTTGGAACCACCAGCACTCTTCCTACAGCAAGCCGCCTGGCCAAAGTGAGCGATCGGGGAGAAGGGCCTTAGTCAGGGAGGTGACCAAGAACCCGATGGTTAGTCTGAAAGATCTCCAGAAGGTTCTCAGTCTCTGTGGAGAGAGGAGAACCTTCCAGAAGAATAACCATCTTGTAGCATCAAACTCAAAAAGACTTGAGGCTGTAATTGATGCCGAAGGTGCTTCAACAACAACAAAAAAATGTGTTTCTCATGGTCTGAGAGTCCTTCAGGTGCCTTTTGACAAACTCCAGACGTGTCATGTGCCTTTTACTGAGGAGTGGCTTCCGTCTGGCCACTCTACCATACAGGCCTGATTGTTGGGGTGCTGCAGAGATGGTTGTTCTTCTAGAAGGTTCTCCTCTGGCCATAGAGAAACACTGGAGCTCTTTCAGAATGACCACCGGGTTCTTCGTCACCTCCCTTACATTTAATTTCATGTGATTTTATTTGACAAATTTGTTTCGTTTTTAATGTTCATATGATTACTTTCCTATGACATTAATACACATTTTCTTTTTTCAGTTTAGATTTTTTTTTACATATACATATTTTTACATATACTGTAATTTTTTTTATTTATTATTTTTAATATAAAAAAATATGTATACTCTATTTGTTTTTGTTTACACATTAAATGCATTCATTGTCAAATGTTACATTATCTTTTAGAAGGTGGTTTCAGTCTGACATGAAAAACGCCTTTATGTCATGTTATCACATAGAGTATTATTCATACTATTTGTTTAACTGTGTTCACATGATTAGAAGCTCTTTACAAGTGATTTTTGTTTACAATTACCCAAACTAACCAACACAGTTTATGATCACTTGCTTTTCTTAGATTAAAAAACAATAAAGCTACATCAATCAGGATCCATATCCACTCCTGAAACAAGTATAATAATTATAATGGATAGTAATGTGGCAGTGCTCAGGGAAATGTTAAAAGATTATCACCGTCTTGCTTGCATTTGTTTTTCAAGTTGGCATGCATGACAGCCTGATTACACAGAGATAAATTATATGGGTTACGTAAAGGACGCACAATAACAGGGCTGCCCCTGTTGTTAAAACTTGTACCCATAATTCATCACTGAAACAATGCTGACTAAGCAGAATGGTAGACCGGAAAGGACGTATAAGAAGCAACTAATCATTCTCTCGCCTTCTCTTTCTCCCTCGCTCTTTCTATGTCTCTCGCTCTCATTCTCTGACACGCCGGCTAATGATATGTGCCGTCTGTCAGATAGCGAAGACAATCAAGAAGCTACAATTTGTCAGACATTGACGGTGCAACTGACACAGAAGCAGAAGGACCGAGAAAGCAAGAATTGTATCTTTCTTAAATACAAAAAAATATATAAAAATAGACTCAGGCTCTGAGAGTAAGAGCACACAGCTTATAATTAACAAGCGAGAAGTCGTAGAAGGTGCATTATGAAGACACAGCTGTTATGAAGACCTCACTTCAATACCTGACCTCTAACTCTCTGCAAAACATCATTAAAAATCAGACACTCATTAGCTACTCACTTGAGACGACTGCTCGGCACTTGTTGCTTTGCCGTATAAAGCTGCTACCCCTGGTGTTTATCACTTACACTGTATTGTCTTGAGTACTGCTCTGACCTCATCATGTGCTTCATGCAGTAATTGGTGTGATTTAGTGTTCCGGCAGTTTGGCCTACGATTGGCATGGCTTAAATCATTAATGTTATGAAATTGGCCACGTTCGGTTCGATGGTTAAATGGCTGCGCTCTGTAAAAAATAGCAGATGGTTAATGATTGCATGTGAACGTTAAGAGTGGCAAGATTGGGAATTTGTGTTCTGGAGATGAGCTGTCCCAGTGAGACACAATCAGATTAGCACAATGATGCTTGCACTATGCAAAGGAGGGAATAAAAAAAAAAATACTTTAATTTAAGATGTTAGCCTCCAGCATGCCATTCTGACTTCAGTTTTTTTCTTATAAAACATATGGAGCCAAAAAGCCAATGATGTTGTAGCAGGGCAATGAATAAGATAAGCAGATACAGGTCAACTAATGTTTACTTCAAATGTCCGAATGAGAAAGTGTACTGTGCACCAATCAGTCATAACCTTATGACCATTGTCATGTGATACGAATAAAACTGATCATCTCATTGCCATGACACCTGAATGTTGACGTGATATATTAGCTGGCATGTAAACATTTTGTCCCTGAACTTGATGCAGAAAACATGGGCAAGCATAAAGATTTGAGTGACTTTGACAAGAGACAAATTGATAAAGGGCTAGACAACTGGGTCAGAACAACTCTAAAACTTCAGCTCTTGTGGGATCTTTCTGGTCTGCCATGAACAGGCCTTACCAAAAGAGGTCTTAGGCAGGAAAACCAGTGAACCGATGCCCGGGTTATGGGTGTCCAAGAATCATTGAGGTGTGAGAACGCTGACCCGCTTCCACAGCCAAAAGTACCTACAAAGGGCACATTAGCATCAGAACTGGACCATGAAGCAATGGAAGTCTGATGATCTGGTGGCCTGGTCTCCCCAGGATACACTATGGGAAGAGGCGAGCTGACGGAGGCAGGGCGCTGCTTTGGGCAATGTTCTACTGGGAAACCTTGGGTCTTGCCATTCATTTAGATGTTACTTTGACACTTGGTTATGGCAGGTTTGAGCAGGATAATGCACCCTGACACACTGGAAAAAATATTTAAGAATGAACACATTCTTAAGGAACACAAGTACAAGAGGTGTGGACTTGGCCTCCAAATTCTGCAGATCTCAATCCAATCGAGCATGGAAAGAAAAGTCCAATCCATGGAGGCCCCATCTTGCAACTTACAGGACTATAAGGATCTACTACTGACAGCTTGGTGTCAGATACCACAGCACACCTTCAGAGGGCGAGTGGAGTCCATGTCTCGGGTGGTGATGGTTAGAGATACAGATATTTAGACCATTTGCACACACAGTGAGATATATGTTGCTTGCTTCACTGAATTATCATATATAACCAAATTGATCTGCCATTTCTTCTTTCAATTCTAGTTTTAAACCCGTTATTTTTCTTTACATTAAAATCATACAAATCAACTCAAATAATTATATGAGTTCTAACAGCAAACAGCAAAAAAAAAAAAAAAAATTATGGTAACACAACAAAGGTAATGTGACAAACTACACTAACTTTTCTGCCCAATTGTGTAATTTTATGTAAATTCATGATATATAATCCAATTAAATCCATTTCAGTTCTAAGTTATAACCCTAGAAAAGTTTAAGCAGAGTAAATTCCACAAGAGGGTGCTAAACGTCGACTGAGACAAGACCCTGAACTGGACAGTTCCTCTGACTCAGTGCATCTTATCATTTATCATTTATGCTCGTGTGTGGGTCACATCCCTGAGCGTCTTCTCCATTAGCAGAGGTAAGGCTTCTGACTTATGTAATAGCACTTCATGCTTAATGCAAAAGCAGCCAAGGTACAGGTAATGGCAATTCTCTGTATGTTCTCAAAAAGGCCTTTCTGTCCCTGTAACAAAACAGGAAAGAGGATAAAAAGGCAGTCTTATACTGCTTCAGTAACCACTAAAAGCCTTCATTTCCTGTGTCCTAATAGAGCACGTATTGTTAAGTAGTAAGGTAAAACAGGAAAAGCTACACTTGAGTTGCAGCTGTGTGCAAGATACTTAGGACTGATTGCAGTAATTGTAGGAACTAGTGCACAGAGTCAGAGAAGGAAAAAATTATAATTGTAGAAATCATTTTCCAGGACATTTTCAAGACCCGCTGCTTACCGCATTGTACAATGATGTACTGTACGCAATGTCATTTACAGACATTTATGAGATTAAAATCAACCACACAATCCATAACAACCTCTTTACAGAGTAATTTAAACACCCATGCACATTTACTCACA
>JAOTRS010000044.1:7287301-7298459 GCA_028565755.1 Dinotopterus cunningtoni
CCTCACAGATTCCTGCAGCTAAGCTTGGATGTACATTTACATTCCAATAAAGGTTACTGATGACATGCCTCTGAAGTCTGACTTTTTGCACCATTAATATTTAGTCTTTTATAAAGTCTTTTTAAACCCTAGTATCTATACTTCTACTCAAGTAATGAATGTGAATACTTTTGACACCACTGTTCTTTTAACATGAATCGTTCAACCATCAGCACAAGATCATGGAACATGTTAGTTTTATACGGTGTATAGACAATTGTGTTAGTATCTTAGTACCCAGACGATGTTTGTTGGACTTCCGTTCCGGGAGCTCGTTTGTATGTTGGGGACTTTCTGTACACCTAAATAACTGTAATAGTGTGATTCCATATTGAATCGATCAATTCAATTGCATAAGCTATTAAATAACAACGTGCAGGAAAGGTTGAAATGGTGATTGGAGGCGCGGTGTTCAAACTACAGTATCAGACACATCTCAACATTGTTTGCTAAAAAAAAACCTCAAACACAAGCGGACGCAGTCCTCAGCATCACGCACGGCTGATATGTGTGTGTGTGTAGATGAAGTGGTAGGGATTTATGATGATACTGGATGATAAGCACACACGTTTTCTCAGGTCTGGAGAATTTCACACAAGCTATATTTTGAGGCATATCTATCACATGTCATCTTTTCACATGTCATCTTTTCACAAGACAGAAGACGGCTTTACAGAACAGTAGACATAGAAAGGGTAAATAATTCTCCATCTCAATGTAATGTTTGCACTAGACAATGGACTTGCAGTGTGAAAGCAAATGGGGAAGTCTTAATTGGGCCTTTAGCAGGAAGATAAATGACTAGTGTTTGCCTCAGGGAGTAAACTTGTTAAGGAATTAAAAAGACAAATGAGGGAATATGAGAGAAGAGTCATTATCTCTGTTCAGTTCAGTCTTTCAAATAAAGTAAAGCCCGATTCTGCCTCTTGCTAACAATGAAGGGTTATTTAATTTTATTCCACAGCGCTGTTGAATTGGCCAATCCGGCGACCTCTCTTCGTGGTTTGGTTTTGATTTCCATCTGCTTTTGATTTACATTACCATGATGTGGTTTTATCTTTATTCATTGGTTGCCTTTTTTTTTTTTTTTACTTCTGATTCATGGATTATCCTTGTTTTCATTTCTGAGTTTACTCCAACTACAGTATAAACTAGAAACAACTATATTAATTGTTTCTCTCCTAATAAACTGAGCTCATACCTTCTCATTTTGCCTCCTGCACATACGTGTTACACTGGTCAGAAGATATGGTTCATTTTCTATAATAGCAGCTCAGACAGTGTCTCTGACTACAAGCCAAATCACAGGTTTATCCAGTATTAATGCAGTCGTTCTAATATGAAAACAGTTTCTACAGTCACACCTTCCGCCCAGTCTCGTATAAACAGCATAAACACTTTCTTTCTATGTAATTTGCTCTCATATATTGATATGGTAAATATACTGAAAGGACATTCTGTACAGTACATCACAGGAATGTATACCTTGCTAATTCTCCATAACATGACAAACAAGCTTAATAATGTAAAAAAAATAAAAATAAAATAAAAGACTAATATGGAAATAACTGTTTACGACAGCTCTATTGTAACTGTGAAAAGGAAATAACTGGTCGTTTGAATATCCCACGTTGCATGTAACTCACTCACCCATCATCCATACCGCTTAATCCTGTATACAGGGTGATGGGGGGCCTGGTAACATAGGGCAGAAGGCGGGGTATACCCACTCACACGCTCATTCACACACTACGAGCAATTTGGTAGCGGCAGTTAGTTTAATCTGCATTGTCTTTGGACTGTGGGAGAAAACTGAAGTACTTGGAGTAAACCCAACAAGAAGACACAGAAGAACATGCAAACTTCATGCACACAGACCCAGAGATGGGAATCGAACCCCGGAGGTGACATTGCTGAACATTAAGCCACCATGCTGCCGTTTCATGTAACTAAAGATGGATAAAAAGCACTTTTTGAGAAAATTTTTAATGGTTGACAAATTGCTGTGTACCTCCCATAGCAAAATTTGCTTTTTTGGTCATTTTTTGGCATCAACATGGTTCTCCAGTGTGTGTCTATAAATAGACAAAATATAAGAAGCAGCATTTGCAGGAAAGCCACATTTCCTGGGTTGTAATTGGCTAGAATAATGCACATCCATAAAGGGTGTGCTGTGGAATGGGGAGAGGGGAAGTAGCTTATTCGCATTTAAAGCTACAGAAGAAAGAAACACAGAAAAAAGACAAAATGAATGATCTGAGTTGCATCTCGTCTGGAACATAAAGAGACACATTTTGGAGACATCTATGATCAATGTTAACTTAAGTTAAAATGGATTATAATACGACACCTTAAACAAAAAAGAAAATAATCGACTTCTTTTGAAGTAACAGTAACTCAAGACATGTTCAGTTCTCTTTCACAAAATTGAGTCATATTAAAACAATGCAGCACCACGACATCACAGAGCAGAAAAGAGAACTGATGTTTGATGCTGTTTAAAGTAATTGATCCAGTCTGGGCTTTATTGTGAAAAGAGCTCTCACGTACACCTTGAAACTGTCACCTCTCCCTGTCTCAAAAGCAGACCGGCTGAAACGGACTGCGTGTCTCTCGTGACAATATTATCTCTCAAGCACAGACAAATTGCCTCTTTGTTTAAGGACATGAATACTGCCATGAAAACATTAAAGAAAATCCCATCAACCAAAAAAAGAGCTACGAGTTGTTCTTGCGTAGTGTGTGTGTGTGTGTGTGTGTGTGTTTGTGTGTGTGTTTGGGGGGTATTGGTGGGGGGGGGTGAGTTTGGTTCTTGCACAGACGATTCCTTTCCTCTTCCTTACCTCTCTACCTTCCCTTCAGTTTCCGAGCTTGGGACGAGATCAAGTGAAGGTTGCTTCGACCTCGTGCATGGCCTCCATCCTGATGGACGAGCTAATTGCATAATTTGTTTTAGAATTAAAGCTTAATAGCGGCTGTTCATCCGTCTGCAGCAAAGCGCGTTCTCTCTCTCTCTCTCTTTTCTTCTTTCCCCTGGCATTCATAGAGGCTTTGGAAAATGACTCATCATTACTGAGGGACAAGAAAATCCCACACCATTGAGGCTAACTGTAACCCATTATGATTCAGCGTATGAGCTGAAATAGAGTCTTTTTTTTTTTTCTTTAAGGAGGAAGGAGGACGTTGCCGTTAACGCTAATATTAACAAGGGAAATAACCTCTGGAAGCTCCTCAAAGCACTTAAATTGAAATTTATTAAATTATCAATGATGGATGTAAAACTGCGGGGCAACAAGAGCACATAAACCATTTACCTACAAATGGACATTATGTAAAAAAGAATCTGCGCTTGACTGCGAGATGTCCAGCTCCTCATGTCTCTTCCATCTCTCAGGCCTGGCAATAACACCGGCTCCTCACAATCTAATAAACAAACCGAGTCTCAACATAAAAGCAAACACGGAGAGGCCAAGAATATTTGAAAAAAGAGAGGCATGGAATAAAAAGCAAGCCGGGGTTGAGTCTACAGTGTGAGCGAGCGGTCAATCAAACACAATCTGCAGGGCTTTTTTTTTCTTCTTTCTGTCTGACATGCAGACTAACATAACACTCAAACACATCACCCAGCTCCAGCCATCATCAGGGTACGGCTTACTATAGTCATTTAATACGCAATATTCATGTTTTATTCCATCTGTATTTTTGTTTTACTTAATTGCAGGCACATAATGTACTGTACACAAGGTCTGCAGTTTATTACTTAGACTTTTATACCTAATAAAATGGCAACTCTAAAACCCGAACGTCTGCATCACTTGTTAGCAATGACATAATACACAATACCATTTGAACAATCGTAGAATCATGAAATAGCTACTGCTACGTCTGTACTTTACTGTACAATCACATGCAAAAGTTTTCACACCCCAAGCAATGGCAACACAACTTTTACTGTGTTTTTTTTTTTCATTATCATTAGACTTAAAATGACCAAATGTGTAAAGATCTGAGTATTAAAATTCTCTAAACATGTTTCGCATTCTCTCATTTGTAGCTTTTTTTTTTTTTTTATGCTTCATTTAGAAGTCTGGAGAATGAAAGGCGAATCATATTTATTTTAAAGTTTATTTTTTTAAGCTCTATTCGGACAGGATTAATTTTAAATTTGACCAGAAGTAACTTTATCGTTTGTAGATTCTTCTCTGAAGTTTTTATAGCATTTATTTTTTTTAATATTAATTTGCTTTTGAAACATCAGGCACCCTCGACTGCAAGTGAAGAGGAGAAACTATAAGGATGGAAAAGCCTCCCAGAAAATAGCATCCTCCTCCTCTTCTCTAATTATAACCACATATTCCTGGGTATATCGGAAGTATATAACTGAACTGTAGCTTCATTTCAGTAAAGTACGTTGAAATGCAGTGCAACAGGGCATTACATGCACTTCAACACCATGGGGGGCCTAGAGCCTATTCCAGAAGACTTAGGGCACGAGGTAGGGTACAGAGTGCCAATCCATCACCGGGCACACACACTACGGACAATTTGTGAACGCCAATTAGCCTTATCTGCATGTCTTTGCACTGTGGGAGGAAACCGGAGTACCTGGAGGAAACCCACCAAGCACTGGGAGAACATGCAAACTCCATGCACACAGAGACGGGGATTGAGCCTGTGTGTGTTGAATTTAAAACAAAAGTGCACTGCGTTAATGGAGAACATTACTTTTCAGCGGCAGGTTTTTCTCACTTTGTGAATGATATAAATATATATATTTACTTAGATAACATATGAAGTCACACACACACAAAAACCCCTTATGATGACAGCTACAGGTACATATAAACCCGCTGTATATTCACATGTGCTACAATACTCTATAATGTTTTCTATTTCATGAAAAGTGCATACATTAGTTATAAAGTTAAATATATAAAATGTCACCAAATAAAACTTTTCATACCTTTTTTCGAAACACCACATTTCATAACTTTCATTAACAAACATTTATACTTCTACTTTCCATTCTAGTTCAATTCCATATTTTTATCATATTTCATTCAAAACCCATAAGCGGTGCAAACTTTTTCCCTCCTCCATATTTAGTGAGCATGTTTTCCTTGTTTATTTAATTACATTAAAATGACTTCAATTCCAAATCAGTATGAATATAATGACTTGCATACGGTAACTCACTGAAACAAACATGATATCTTTCGAATATGGTTATGACCTCATTGTGTGAAGAAACATTAACAAGGTGTTTTTTTCTTTCTTGTTTTTTTCCTTTTTAATGGAAGCTCTTTGTTTGGTGTCAGACGTCCCTCTGATCCAGTCTTAACCAAACCAGACCGTAATCCTGAGACATGGACACTATTGATGATCAGACAGTTGCTGCAAATCACAATGTTTATTTTCTCTTTGTGCACACTGAATAAATTCCTTAAAAAATAAATACTAAACACTGAATAAATTCCTTAATTCCTTTAGATTTTTGTTCTTGGATACTTTTCTTGTTCCTGATCCTGACTTTTAAAAGAATAACAACGATACTCACAAGTTGGCACGGATTTGTACTTTCTCAATGTAACAAACCTTGATAAGCATAACCTTACACCGTTATGTTAACGTTTTTTCTCAGATCACATGAACCCAGTAGCCAATGATCTGTATCCTTGCCTTTCTGATGCCATGAGTGTGATGTATCGCTGCTCGCACGGCGCCTGAGGCCACGGGTTTGATTAAAGTCCTCCACAACTGCACGAGCACAATTTCACGAACTCAATAGGCAAACAGCTCATAATGGCCCATGTCTTTTCTATTATTTGGTAAATAACGGCTGCGTGTACAAGCTTTCGGCTGTCGGCGTCCGAATGTAACCCGAGGTTCTCTTTTCTATTATGCGCAGTTGAGACATTTTGCTTTCCAACACAATTTTCACAACTTGAAATGTTTTTTTTTTTTTTTACTTTCAGTCAGACATTTTTTGTAACTTCTATAACACTTTGTTTTCCCATTTTACACCTTGATGTTTTACTATTTCCCCCGCTTGCTAGTTCAGGTTCTTCAAGTCTGGGTACATATAATATAAGGACATTACCGTATGTCTTGGTCATTATAAATGTTCCTGCTCTGCACACTGACCATGAAGTTTGTCACCCAGAACCTCAGTACAATGGAAGTAATTGGGGCCAAATTTGACAGTCCGTATCCTTGGCAAAACACATTCCAAAGTGCATTTAAAGTTACAATGAATTAAGTACAAATTTAATTATTTTATTCCCCCAGACTTAAATCTGAACTATCCCTTTAAATGCAAGCAAAGAGCTACGAATTCGAGGATAATAAAAATAAAAAAAAGTCAGTGTGCATGATTCTGTTCATTAATGATAAATTCCATGGTTGCATCTGCTTTATAACCCTATCACAGATACCATCTCGATTGCTAATTAAAACCGAACTGTGTAATCACAGACCAAATCACCGCAACAAGCTGTTAAATATGGTGAGAGTATGAAGTGCAGGGAGAAGCAGACACACACAGAGAGACTGGATCAGGAGACACGGATTCAGAACGATCAGAAGCTTGATTTGTAATAAAATACAGATTTTGAGTATGCACCCTGCTGCGTTCAGGGGAAACGAGATCTGTGTGAAAGCCACCTGTGATCGAGCTCTTCTACGTGTCTGCCGCACTTGAACAGTGTATAAAAGAGCACACAATACAAGAGCATGTGAAAAGGTGATGCTTTTCTACACTGCATAATTCATCAAAACAAAAAGAAATCTTTTCATTTTATATAACAACAGCTGCCAATCAAATCGCAGGTTTATAATAATGCTTTTGTTCTAAATAGTTTTTTTTTGGGGGGGTTATAATGAGGCATTTTTATATTAATAAATTATTCACTGGGACATAATCTAAGCCTAAAAATAAATGATTTAAGGTGGTGTGACATTTCTGCAGTACACAATATGTACGTTTGCTAACAAACTGCCAGCAAAAAAGTGAGCCATTAAAAAATAAATAAATAAAATTAAATAATAATAGCATTAATATTTATAATAATAATAATAATAATAATAATAATAATAATAATAACTGTTTCATGGTAAGTATTTAAATCAGGTTTTTTGTGTTAATAAGCAAATAAAAATGTATTAAAATCTAGAAAACATGTTATGAAATGTAAATAAAACGTTTAACATTAAATCTGCTTCTCCCAGTAGTATGTATGGTTATTTATCCCAATACCGATAGTAGACTGTCGTATCTCCTAGCCACAAAACAAATTGATTTTTTCTATAAAGAGACAATTATTAAATGTTTAAAATGTATAGAAAGAGTCTCCAGTGTCAGTGCTCTGTAATAGTCTGTACATTTCCAAAATATGGTATTCTTCAGGACTTTAAGCTTTAAATCAATTCAATTTCAATAAATGTATTAATTTAGTGTAATGATTTCTTCTTAATTGCTTGATTGATTGATTGATTGATTAATTGGTTGATTGATTGATGACATGAGAAGCTGTCTTGTTAAGTGAGAACAATGACCTAAATGTGATTGGTTGACTGATTGATTGATTGATTGATTGATTGATTGATTGATTGATTGAAACAAAGGCAAAAACTACTGTAACGACTTTTTCCTTTTTTATTTGCCTAAAAAGAGGTTTTACATAAGCTTCCACTTTCTATCCTGGTCTATATTTTTTCTTGTATTGACTTAATAATGAAATCATAAAATTAACATGTATAACAAAGTTTGCACAAAAAATAAATAAATAAAATAAATAAATAACACAGGGTGCCTAGGACTTTTGTGCAGTACTGTATGTGAGACCATGTATGTGCTTTCCACATTACCAACTGAGGGAAGATCTTTTGAAAGGACGTCAATCATCACTTCAATCATCACAAACATGTCCAAGCTCATCTTTCAGCCTAACTCCTTACTAACACACTTTTCTTCACCTTATCCTTTAATTTATCACTTTATTAAGCCAGCTATAATCAGAACTAACCATACTCATGCTGATGTGTGTACATTCAGTGCATAATGAATGAAAAGTCACATACCTGTTAAGCATCCGGTCGAAAATCCAAAGTCCAAGCGTGAGGCAAAAGGAAAGAAAGAAAGAGAGAAAAAGGAAGCGATTAACAAACTTGCGTAGGTAAACGGTCGGTCCTGGAACAACATGCATTCAAATGACGTCTTTCAGCTGACCCTTCACACAGGGTTTAACTGCGAGACAGACTGAAAGACAGAGAGCGAGGGAGGGAGGGTGCGAGAGGCACTGGTGATTGACAGGTTGAGCGCCCCATCGAGAGATTTCATTCTAGATTGCGGTGTTATCTAGTGCGATAAGTAGAGGTTATCACTGACCACCTGCTCTGCATTTAAACACATCATTTCAGCTGCTATATAACAAAATGATGAGGAGGAAATTCCGCACTCCAGAGAACGTCGTTACAGCCGATACGTTTGACCCAGTGATTCCCAAATTACCACTAAATCACGTGTTAGAGCTTTTTACGCCATCTTAACCACAGGTGACCTTTTTCTCAGACTCAGGAGACACATTTTCTGAATTTAAAACACTACTTTCAGGACAAGCGGTGTCCTAAAAACGGATATATGTATGGATATTCCAAAAAGGCAAACATTTCTGCTGGGGAATGTCTCAGCGACAGACCTCAGTCGTCCCATTTGCCTCTGTTGCGTGACTGTGTCTAACTGCTGCTGTCTGTGGCAATCATCTGGGGCTGCTCAGCACCCGGCTAAATCAGTGTTTAAAATTCAGCACCCGGCGTGTCTCGTCTCACGGGAGTGGTGGAGGCATCAGATAAAAAAAAATTTAAAAAAACACTGCTTAATGCTAAACTCGAACACATCACACACATTAAGTGCTCCACAATAAATGGGGTGTTCATGAATTAGTAAATTAGTAAATTAGTTACCTTTTTAAGATAACGTGCCCTTGAGCAAGCCACTTAACCTCGTGAGAACGTGACGATGTAGTGCATGGATGCACGCTTTCATAATGTTAGAGAAAAAAAAAAGCAAAATGGAATTGTGTATTCAAACTACTAAGACATCAATTCCACGGTGTACAGTAACATGTTACACAAAGTATCATCACATTGAACATCATTGTTGAATCACTATACCGCAGGGGTCTGAAGCCTATTCCAGGAGACTTAGGGGACGAAGCGGGGTACACCCTGGACAGGGTGCCAATTTGGGAACGCCAATTAGCCTAATCTGCATGACTGTGGGAGAAAACCTGACTAACTGTGGGAAACCCACCAAGCACAGGGAGAACATACAAACTCCATCCACACAGAGACACGAATCGAACCCTGACTCTTGAGGTGCAAAGCGACTATAAAAATCACCCCTCAAATAGAACATGCATGATCAAATATACAGAGGGGTTTGCTAATTTGGTAGATCTGTATTTCTTTTTTAGAGGTTTTTTTTTTCCAACTTAACTTGCAGTAAAAATGCAACTTCAGCAAAAAGTAAACAGGTGAATGATGACTGGGTTATGGTAAATTACAGAAATATAAATGTACAGTTACAACCTTAGGTCAATATCTGTGAGCTACAAAAAGCCATAATCAATTTTAAAGTCCAAACTCACGTTTTTTTTTTTTTTTTTGCCTTTCAATTTTCATTTTTCATTTTTTTTTTTTACTCTTATGTTTTATTTCCCCATTAATTGAATTTCTTCCTTTACTTTTTCTCTATTTTTTAGGGATGTCTTAAATAAATCACTCAAATATATGGAAATGGAGGTGTGACGGGATTCAAATATTACCCCCAAATAATAATAATAATAATAATAATAATAATAATAATCAGTCCATATCCAGTCGGTATTCACGGCTAATACTGAACAGATAAGCGTCCACATGCCATGTTGTAGCCCGTTCCTGTCAGACACAGAGCACATAAACACACACAGGCAGGAAGCAGGTAAACACACCACACTTGGTTAAACGTGTTTGCGTGTGTGTAGAGAGTGTAACGCTTTGTTAAGTCGGTTTCAGGCACAGCAGAGCTGGCCGGCGGTCACGGGGATCATCCTGCTGCAAAATGTGGATTAGACGTGCATTAGCATGTGGCTTTGGCTCCATGCAAGGACAAGGCTAAGAGTGAGACAGAAGGTCTAAAGGTCTGTCAGAAGGATAGCGACAATGTGGCACCTTCAGAACAGAAATAACCAACTAAAATTAGAAAAGAAAAAATTCTGCTAATTTTACAGTTGCGATGAAACTGAACAAAAAATGTATTGAGACTCATTGAAAACAGCTGCACTATACTATAACAGCAAAATACTGTAACAGCAGAATTAAATAGCACAGTGCTGCTGAATTCTCAGTTCTGATTGGTCAGAAGGTCTTATAGGATTTTATTTCTATAAAATATTAAAGGATATTTAAGTGTTCATCCTCATATATAATTATTTCTAAAGTAGATGACTTCTTGTGAACAAGTCTAATGATAAACAGATTTATAGACATGTTATTATATTATAATTACATAATAATAACAACATAATAACTATAGTTGATATGGTGACATTTGCTGTAACGAAACTTAACATTTAAGAAAGGAGTCTCCAGTGTTACGGTATGGTTAGTATGGTTTCCATCATGTCTTCAGGACAGAGGACGTTACGACGGTTTCATGACAAGCTGTTTTGTTTATTTTAGCAATATTGAGATTAAAATGATGCTGGTGAGAGTTTGAATGTTTACAGCTGCTGTAACATAAGTAAGTAAAATGTTTCCTGCGTTTACCATGCCAGGGATAGTTTATTTATTACTTCCTCAATTCAGCTCTGTGTACTGGTCAGTGCTACATTGTCACAGTGTTTTGTATTGTGTTGTGTTTTTTACTGTCCGCACATTTGCACAACTGCACATTATGTTGTCCTTTTTATCTGTTTGTAAAGTTCTTAGCTAGTTTTGTTAATTTACATTGCATGTATGTAGCACCTTGGACCTGGAGGAATGTTGTGTACTGAACTGTATATATATATATATATATATATACTGAACAAAAATATAAACGCAACACTTTTGTTTTTGCTCCCATTTTTAATGAGAT
>JAOTRS010000044.1:7325599-7337369 GCA_028565755.1 Dinotopterus cunningtoni
ACTTATACCTTTATCCTGCACTTTCTGCTAATTGCACTTCTGGTTAGACCTAAACTGCATTTCGTTGCCTTGTACTTATACATGTGTAATGACAATAAAGTTGAATCTAATCTAATCTAATCTATCACTGTAGGATTTAAATATTTAAACTTCCCATATTTTATGGTTTCTTTAACAAGTTAACACAGGTCTCAGAGCTCCCCCAATGTGTGTGTGTGTGTGTGTGTGTGTGTGTGTGTGTGTGTGTTAATGCCCCAGCTGAAATACCCCAGAGATAATGGCTTTTCTATACCTCACTCCTCACCCAATGTGCCTTTTTCATTGTCTATGTAAATGAGATACTGTTGAGCCACGTTCCTCCAGAGAACTGCAGAGCTGAGGAACGATCTTCTTATATGAGGTCACATTAGGGGGAAAATCTGATTGGCTTGTTTAAGCACCGACCAATACAACAATAGAAAAAGGATAAAAAGCAGGGAATGTATTTTTTCTCATCTTTTTTTTTTTGTACTCAAACATTAAACATATAATAAATAACCTTTATGTGGAAAATAGACATAACTAAGAAAGGCTTGTGAGCTTTTGTTTTGTTGAAAAAAAATGTTTAGATGTAAGTGGAACAAGCAGATATGGATAAAGGCAGACATTTTCATGTAAGATAAAACTACCGAAAAACATATATCTAACATATACTAGTAATCAAAAGTTTGGACACCCCTTCTAATTCTATGGTCATTCCTGATTTTTATCTCAATGCTGAAGGCGTCCAAAATATACAATAATCTCCTTTGAACAGTTGATATTGAGATGTATCTGCTACTTATGATCTGTAAATCCTTCATAACGGCTCTAATCCGAGATGCTGGTTGTTAATTGGTGATTTCTGAGTCTGGTGACTCTAAATAAACTTCTCCTCTGCAGCAGAGGTACGTTTTGGTCTTGCTTTGCTGTGAAGGTCTTCATGAGAGACAGTTTCATCATTATGGTGCTTGATGAGTTTTGCAAATGCACTTGACACAATACTGTTCTTGCAAGAACTATTCCAGAACAGCTGACCTTCATGTCCTAAAATAACAACTGGCTGTTGTTGCTGTTGTTGTAGTTACTTAATTACATAATGCTGTAAGTGTTATTTTACAGTTTTGAAAAAATTCTGTATTGTTGTAGGAGGTAAAAAATAAACCTTTGACTGGTGATGTATTTTATCGAACCTGATAACCTCTTAATGCATTTTGCATAGGAGCTCTGCACTTTAACACTAAATTAACTTAGAAAAAATCTGAGATTATTTTACTAATAAAAACAACTGATGAGTCAATTAGCATTCATGCAAATGTTTTAAACTCCCTGATATTATTGGACACTCTCTGTTCAAGCTCTGCCGCTTCACTAATTTTCAATATTCTGGCCAGCAACACATTGTGTACTGGTTAGCACTGTTCTCATTGTGGCCTTGCACCTCTAGGATCGAAAGTTCGAATTGCATATTCGTGTGTGTGTGTGTGTGGAGTTTGCATGTTTTCCCTGTGCGTGGGGGGTTTCCTCCGGGTACTCCAGTTTCATCCCAGAGTCCAAAGACATGCAGGTTAGGCTACAAGTTGCCCGTAGAGTGCGGGTGAGTATGATTGTGTGTGTGCCCTCCAATGGATTGGTGCCACGTCCAGGGTGTACCCCGCCTTGTGCCCCGAGTCCCTTGAGAGGTTCCAGACTACATGTACAAGCTCCTTTGCATAAATGTAAGAACAATGAAAAAGTCAGATATCGCATTGCATTACATAGCACGTATGGAATCTAAGCATGTACTACTTTTATCAAATTGCAGCAGTCATGTTTTTTGTTTTTCATTTATCATTTCGTCCAACAAATCTTACAGAAGGAAAAGATAATGTTATGTTACACAAACCTGTAGATCCGTTTTAAAAAATCCCAGCAGCCAACAGCTGAAATCGGTCATGCACACTGAGTAGGGTACGAGATGGTGATGATATAATGAGTTAGATTAGCTTTCAAACTGACTCTGCAAGCGGCCCAAACTATGCAATCAATTCGGTGTCACTGTAAAGAGATTAATTATTGGCAATTACCAAGCAGTTGAGAGCAGAATGCCTTTGCCTGAGGCGAAGTCATGATTGCATACATAACTGGGTTTAGGAGTGTGTCCTCTAACCAACAGTCAAATCAAACCACAGCTGATCTCCTCCAGCTAAAAGAAACAGCTAGTTTAAATATCTAGTCAAATATTGGCCTGGAAGATTTAGTGATATGTCTCATCACAAAATGATGTTCATTTGAATTTATCTGTAACTGTTATTATTGTATCTTGTAATCACCCTGAACAATCCCAGATGCTCCATATGCTGGTTTATATGTATGACTGTAAGGTTTAGAAATACTTTTTATGTAAATTCAGTGCAGATCTTTATCTCTGACGACGACAAAGCTTACTGTTGTGTTTAATTGTGTAATATAATAAAAGCTTAAAAACTTAGACCTCCAGTTTATTTTTATTATGATTTTCCCCCAAAAGTGTCTCCCTAATTCAGTCATGTCTAATTCTCACCTGCTGTCTTTGGACACTCCCACACCAGCGACAGCTACCAATCAGAGAGGGTGTAGGCACACATCAAGCCATCGACCGTATCTTTTCAAACTGACACACGTTAGCGCTATCTGATCTGTTAGACTCGCGTGAGCTTACAGACGCTCATAATTGGCTTGTGCCACTACTGTATGTTGTGGGAGTGAAAATGTGCCATCCCTCCCCCCTGAGAGGAGGGAGCGTGGGCAATCTGCTAGAGTCCTGGCTATAGAAGGCTGTAGCATCATTCGAAATCAAACTCGTGATAGTGGCGAGCACGCACTTTACCGCTAGACCATTCAGGAGCCTATTTTTATTCCTTATTTATCTCTAGAAAGTGCTTTATTCTAGTGTGCCGTAGAAATAAATGGGACACCTAAAAACCCCAAAACACAACAAATAAACTATGATCCTATTAAGCAACTGAATGTTTTCTTTATGAGTATTGCATTTGCAACTTCTCAGTAAATAATAATAAATAAAAAAAATTGCATAGTTTTTTTTTTATTATTAGCTATAAGATAAATTGAGGGAATGACTGTTCAGAGCTCTTATAATAAGCGACAATATGAACTAACACAACTGGGATGTGTTCAACTTTAACCCCGTCTTGTGTCCTGAGTCCCCTGGCGTTAGCTCCAGGCCTCCCGCGACCCTGCATAGGATAAGTGGTACAGAGAATGAGTGAGCGACTGAGTGAATGCTCATCATTATTAAATATACAGTAACTATCCATCCTTCCATCATCCATCCAATATCTATACCAGAGTCATAGGGGACCTGGAACTTATCTCAAGAAACTTTAGGCACAAGAGTCGCCCAAACCCTGGATGGGGTGCCCACCCATTACAGGGCACACACACTTTTACACACAAGGGCTAATTGGGAAACATCAATCAGCTTACTTAACCCATGTCTTTCGAATGTTGGCGGAAACTTATCTGCAAACTCCGGAAGCGGAAGATTCGAAGATCAGAAGCGAGATTCGAACCCCTGACCATGGAGGTGCGAGGCGAACTACTAACCACTAAACCACCGTACCACTTTAATATAAAAAAATATATAATAATAAAAAAAAGATGTTCTTTCCTAATAATTAATGATACTAATGATAATGAAACTTATAATAATAAGAGAAATAAAACATGCTGATGTTGATTATTTTTCTATTAAAAGCACACCATAGAATGCGTCACTCCAAACATAAGGTATTGTTTTTAATTAGAAGGATTCAGTAGTGAAGTATCTTTTTTTTTTTTTTACACAAAATGGCAGGGTCAAATAGTGACCTGTAGTAACTTTAAAATCGGCTCTAAACCACAGGCTCGTTCAGCTACGGCAAGCGTTTTTACACTGACAAAGAATAATACAATTACCAAAAAAAAAAATGAAATACCACTGGAAAGAGGGCAAAACCCTCACATAACTAAGAACCAAGGAAATCTTAGACATCTCTGGCCAATTACCTTGTTAATTACAATCTATTGTCGACAGCTCTAAAAGAAGATCTGCTCGCTGATTATACGGCACATTTGTCCTCCAATCCCGAGCTTTAATCGGTAATTACTACCTGCAGCTGCACATCTCCAGCTTCACGGGTACAGCGGGGAGACAGACGCAGCTCGAAAGGTTTTCAGCTGTCACTCTTAGATAGTGAAGCTTTCTGTCTGTCTCTGTGTGTGTGTGTGTGTGCTTGTGTGCATGTGCGTGTGCGGTCAGCAGGCCTCCTGCCTAAACAGTATCTTGCCTGAGCACTCGTCCTTACCTCGGCGACACCCTCTTCCTGTTCATTAACATTACGGGCTATGAGTGAAAATGTCACGGCTCCCTCTTTAGAAAAGGAAGAAAAATTTGACTCCCAGGCAAAAAAAAAAAAAAAATCTGCTTTCCCCCTCCATCTGTTCAGAGAGCGAGCTGTCAGCTGTGAGCAGTGTACAAAGTATTAAAAGACAGACAATCTGTGTGAGTAATAGTATCTCAGAAGCTATCCATTAGCGGTGCATCCTCGGTTTGTTCCCTACAGCTTTCAAGTGCTGCACACGATACGCTCTTTAACTGTCAGAAACAATTACGGCATCAGTGTTATCGGCTTTGTTTTGTTTTGAGGATTTCGGTTTCTTTCAGGAGTCTTCATGCATGTACGCCTTTTCTTGGATCTTGTTAAATCATGCGTGTTACAGCAGAGTTAATAAGTTCATCGCATACTCGTCATTTAACCTCGTAATCAGTTCAAAAGGGTGTGACTTACATGCGCTCATGCATGGAATACTGTGTGCTTTTATGATTTGACACAGTCGTACAGTAGTATAATCATTTTAAAAGTCATTTAAATGGCCAATATTTTATTATTTCTTTGATACGCCGCGTCGTTACCGAATCCTTATCACGCATGTGCAGATGGCTCTGCCGTCTTGGACACGTAACTACAGTATCTCCAACTGGACAAATTGACAATAAATCATCATACAGTAGTTTGACATAATTGGATTTCATAAATTTTATTCTGAGTAACCCTGACAAATAGAATTTAGTTTGTCTCCTATCTTGGTCTAGTAAAATAATCTGAAATTGTAAAAATACAATATTACTAAATAAGACATGCAATTTGCATGTTCTGGATTGTGGACAATTAAGTTAAATCCGCTGGCTTGTATAATAGCCAATGAATGTATATAGTTTAAGCAGTCCATTAGTGTATGATCACACGTCACTGAAAATGAGGTTTAAAAAAAATCTAAATAATCATAAAGCGCAGGGAAATTGCGATACATGAAAAAGGATATGCATGTACAGACAGATAGAGAGGGATACGAATGGAATGTATTGACCACTGTATGCACGAATTCAAAACTGTTATAAAAAAATAATATACGCACATGTGGCGGAGCCGTTTTTGAAGCGGCAAAACTCATTTGTCCAGGTGGAGATACCGTAATAACGTGTCTAGGATGGCCGTGCGTGACACAGATTCGGTAGTGACGCAGATTTGGTAGTGATAGTCATATCTGGTGGCCGCATGGTGGTGTAGTGTAATATAATAAATGTAGCCTTGCACCTCCAAGGTCCGGGTTCGGTTCCAGCCTCGGGGTCCGTATGCATGGGGTTTGCATGTTTGGTGGGTTTCCTCCGGGTACTCCAGTTTTCTCCCATAGTGCAAAGACAGATTAGGCTGCAAATTAGGCTAACTTGTGTTGCCAAACCGTAGTGTGTGAATGCGGGTTTGAATGTTGACCAGAGGTCCTACCACAATTGTGAAAATGGGAATAAATACAACGATCACCACTGGCCTCCACCATCCCTAGTTGGACTACACAGGTTCCTAGATGGATGGATGGATGGATGGATGGATGGATAGAGTCATATCTGCCAGGAACATTACCCCTCCATGCCTGTAGAGGGCACTTTCCCCAAACACTAGTTCTCTATTTCAGCTGTGTAATCACTGTCCGTTCACATACTATATAAATCGCAAACTTTCAATTTTGTCTTTCCATTACAGCACCTTTATAAGGACATTTTGGTGTCTGACCCCCTTGCTTATTCTTTTGACCTCTCATTGGATTTTTCATTTTAATGTATTAGATATTGTCTTGTTTGTCCCTGCCCTGTTTTAATTCTGATTTCTGGATTGTGGATTTAGGCGTGTTGTCACACTTCTAAGGGTCCTGTCTATTGCAGTGGTGATTTGTTAGGAATGGGAAAATAATGGTTCTGGGTCTTAAATCCCATAAGACCATATGTGTAAGGTTGAAACCCTACGCAAAAGGCATGAATACAACCTGGATTAGATGCCACAGGCTCTGTCTCAGGTCAATGCCTATGGGTATGCCTATGACAGTAGTATACTGTCTGTTCTGTATACAGTATGGAGTATGGAAGGCTTGAATATATAAAATGATAGATGTACACAGAAAGGGTAGTTCCCTGGGCCTTGGAGCAGTAAGGGAATAAGTGACCTCTCCAAATGGTTCCACCAGCCAGCATTTATACAGTAAGTTGAATGTGAGAAAAGCAGGAAAAACGGTTTGGTTGTTACAAGCTACCTGGTTGTCACAAGGGATGTTCTCAGTTTATCCTTGTGTTAGTGCCAATTTAACCTCTCTTGAAAAACTATGAAATATTGTGTGTGATATATGGCAGGTGTAAGGCTTTTGACCCTGCAGGTTTCCCCAGACAGAGTTTTGTTTGTTGTCCTTCTCTGTACCTGTATCCCCGGCGGTATGTCTTTGTTTCCTGATGGAAATATCTATTGCTCCTGTTGGTCGTTCAATCCATACCATTTGACCAAATAACTGAGAACCAATTAGGAGGACATTTAAAAAGTACAATTAGAAGAATATGGGAAGCATGATTGGTGATGCTCAGGTTCAGATATGAGGATCTCATGAAGATCTTTCTCTATGGAGATCCCTACTTGGTGTTGCTCCAAACATGTCACAGCGGGTAGACTTGCTGTACTTTACTACCCCTTGGTGTGAATGAGTGTGTAAATGTTTATGTACATGGTACATCCAGGGGTTGTATCTAGTGCCCCAAGGACAAGCTTCAGTCCCCCATAACCAGAAAACATAGTGAGTACTGTAGATGGTGTGGTATATATTAGGGCATCATAACTTAGGCGGGTCTTGACACTAATGAATACAGATTGTGATTGATGGTTATATAGCCTCTGCGTGACCCTTCATTCAACAGAGATCGACATAGCAACTGATTAACACCAGCCCTGAGGTCTCTGTAGATCACATGAACAGTGAAACGAGATCAGAAAATATATGTTTATGGAGAGACTATTGATGGGACCATAAAAGCTTTGTTACAGGAACAGGTGCTGGCCTAAGAGCCGGCACTCTGTAAAAAAAAACAAAAGGGCTATAAAAAGTTGTTAGGTAAAAGTTAGGTGCATTGTACACCAGTTTAACATAACATTTAACAAACCAGTAGGTTACAGTAGATTTTGGGCTCCCCTTGTGCCACCAGAGCAGTTCTGACTCCTTGGGGAGGATCGCTGCAGCATCTCTGGCATGTGCAAGGGTGTCTGACAACAGATTCTTTTGGTGCTGTGGGTTGTGGGATGGGTGATTAGTTTGGGATCTGGGGAGTTTGGAGACCAAGTCTGCGGCCTAGAGCTCTTTGCCTGCTAGGACCCGTGAACAACAGGCTGTGATGTACTGGATGTTCTGCATTGGCTTTTCTGTGGTTTTGAACCAGATGGACTGGCCTGCGGGCAGGACTGAGCCGTGGGTGCCCATGAACCTGTCCTGAGTTTACTGGTGTATAATTGGTGATCAACATTGTATTAATGTTATGTGGTGTTGATGTTATGGCTGATTAGTGTATCTATTATTTACAGTACCATCCGTGTTGAATGATATATTTTCCGTGACTGGGAGAGAGGTGGGATTGAATGTCATACAAGGTGATAACAGAAACTATGTAATGCATATACTGTACTGCAAATAAAAATTGTGTGAACACTACGGTCAAAAAAAAAAAGTTTCCCTTTTCAATTAATGCATTTTTTAAACATTCGTGGTCTTTGGAATGGTTTTTAAAAAGCAGCTATTTGGGAAATGTTACTTTTCCAAGATAACTTAAGGCAACTCTGCTCATGTTGCATAATCTCATCATTATCTATGGTGATTTAGATTGTAAAATGTGTTCTCAAAACAAAAGAATGCAAGATCTGAATATTCACATGCTTGGCTCTGAAACTGGTGAAAATGCAGACTGGTTGTTAAGAAATAACACCGCGTTATCAGAAAAGCACAGAACAGCTTTGTTAACACACATGTAAAAGCTGGCTGCAAGCGAGGCAGGGGTTAACCGTTACACATTGCTAACACAGATTTATCTGGCAGTTAATTAACGACAGCAACATGAGTTGTGGGAGTGAAGGGGCGGGAGAAACCGGCTCGGTTTTGCCTAACGAAGTTGGATGAAGCATGTTATGAAGATATGAGAATCCAAGGACCTTCAGAGGTGAAGGCACGGCCATCAAACATAATTCACATTCATGTCTAATTTGTGCCGGAGTGATGAAAAGCCCTTGATTGGGTTGCGGAAGATTAAGAGCCCACAGATACACTGTGAACTCACCACAGCACTTCCCACCGCACCAGCAAATGTCCCCCGCAGTCCATAAATCAAACTTTGGACTGGGGTGAATTGGACACATGGCTGTTAGTTAAGGAATTAAGTTAAATTCAGACCACACAGAGCCAATTTAGACATCATATCTATCCAGGAGGTAAATGTGCTAAGCAGGGCGAATTTTCCCAGTGTCTTTCATAAAAGATAAAAGCCCATCAATATAAGGTTAAATTTTTTGCCATAGACAAAATCCAAATTTTTTTGGTTAGTCGTGCAACAGCACAATAAATAATTGTAAAAAACGTTCAAAGAATTGTATGGAGAAGTAAGAGCAGAGAGCAAAGTGTAAATTCATGCAGATGGTAAACTTTTCTGGTTATGAAATAAGTTAATTCATTCATTCATCTTCTACACCGCTTATCCTGTACAGGGTTGTGGGGGGCTACTGCCGGGTACAACCTGGCAACCAGGGTGCCAATCCATTGCAAAGCATGCTAACACACTACGGGCAATTTGGGAACGCCAATTAGCCTAATCTGCATGTCTTTGGACTGTGCGAGAAAACGAGAGTACCCGGTGGAAACCCACCAAGCATGGGGAGAACATGCAAATTTCACGCACACAGACCTGAGAATGGAATCGAACCCTCGACCCTGGAGGTGCAAGGTGACAGTGCTAACCACTACAACACGGTGCTGCCATTAAAAATAATTTTTAAAAAATTATATAATTGAGCACCCCTTCATTAAAAAGTAATAGGAAGTGGCACGAGGGTGAAGTGTTCATACTGTCATCTGGAATGTGATTTTGTGATTTTGTGTGTTCCGTGCCATCCGTAGCGGTGAGTTTAGAGAGCACATTGGACGTGCCATATCAATTATAGCAATACTAGCCAATCATGGGCATCTGTGAGCTCATGCAAGCGGAAGGGGCGGATAGCGCTTTCCTCTGAGATTGATACGGTGCCTCCTAAATGCTGTCTGATTGACAGTTTGGGGAGATGTAGTCGGGCTGGTGTCACATGTTAGTTTTTTTACCCAGCCTGGTTGGTAGTTGACGCTTTGGTGAGAGAGTGTGTTAAGAAAGAGATGGGTATGAATTGGCTAGGAAGGAAAATCCAAAAAATACAATAAACGAAAAAAAAAATATATAAGTGTCTTTAGGCGTCTCTGTAGGTACGTTGGTGGTTGTAATAGTTTGCCTTTTAATATTCCGTCATTGAGTCGAGTGCACATTTGTCCATACTGATAGTGTAATTGTTGAGCTATTGACCGATATAACATTGCTGCCACTATTTTGATAATATTACGATTATCATACAATGATCATATGCTGGTGAACAGAACTAAATTCAATCCAGAAGGGACAGAAAGTCATGCCCTTGCACTGGCTTTGTTGTAGCCACTGCTATACAGATGCCCAAACTGCCTGGTCGACACTTCAGATCTCGTCACGTCTGAGCACGGCGTTTCGGGACAGGTGTGGACAGGCTGGGGCGAGAGAGGGCCTACAATCTGTGACGCTCCACTACCACCACCTGACAGCTGAGTGAGGAGATGGGGAGACACACTACATGGCACCTTTCCGGGTTTATTTGTTACCGGCTCCGCGATGCATCTGAGCGTGACCTAGCTAGTGCAGCACCTAGCACTCCGAACAAAAGAAAAGAGACACAGAGCACTGTGAGCACTTTGGGTACCGCCACTAGTAATAAGAAGAGAGGTAGGGGCTTTTTGTTGGTCAGCATTGTCAGTTTGTAATAGCGTGAGTCCCTCTTCAGCTCCTTCTGCTTAGATAACAGGCAGTGAATGCACAATGACTTAATGCTTCCCCACCTGCCACTTCGCATGCCTTCCTGGGAAAAATGTGCTCAGCTTATCAGGACGACGACGACGAGGCCGAAGACAGGGGATGCTGGGAGAGTGTCAGCGCTGCTGGATAAGTGCTACAGGGAGACAGTGTGAGGCAGGTGTCCTGATTAATTACCTGGGAGGAATATCATGCTAATCTACCATCATCTGCTAGATTGTGTACGGCGCTCCGGTACAAATCGCTCTAACACAAGCCGCTATTCGAAGACATGCTCAGCGAGGTTTTGCTGTAAATATTTTATGTGTTTAATGCTAAATCTAGTTCTGGCACTAAAAATAATTACACCAGAAGAATTCTGTTAGAAGTTTTACGCTGTTTATGTACATAGTCTACATTCATCGGCAGAGGATCCACATTTCATTTGAAGTTTGAGATCTCTTCTCCATTTAGTCAGCTAAAGTGGGTGTAAGTGGGTTAAATGACTCATCCCAAGATTATTTATACCGTTGCATACTTTATTTAAATATAATATCTACTTATTCCTAATGATCATGTTGAAGCTGTGGCTGAATCTAAATGACCTTCTAATGAAAATACCACACATGTATAGAGAACTAGAATTACTACAGGGAGTGTATAATGACATTATGTTATATCCGACATACAGTATATTAATAAAAAGACATTTGGGACTTGGTGGCAGATAATACTGTTAATGTTTTTGCACTGGGTGTTAATCCATGTGATTCTCTGAATTTCTACTTAAATCATTTCCACTATTCCTACTATGTGCAAATTTGTGCCTATTATTATTATTATTATTATTTGAATTTACATGCAATTGCATCCTTATGTTGTAGTGTTGTATGCTGTCGCCAAATATGTGTTGAATGCATTTTATTTTAGTAGAATCTTGGTTTCCTAAAAACTGAATTAAACTTGGTTTTAACTACATACTGTACACACACAACATGGCTAGCTCTAGGCGTCTCTCTGATCCAATACCTAGACAGCTTGTGGAGTAGATGTTTAGTTGGAATTTTTTTCTTCCTAATTTAGTCATGTCCAATTCCTCCCCATCACTACCCACATTAAGCTACTACTACCACTCAATCGGGAGGGCTGAAGACTATCACGTGTTTTCTCCGAAACACGTGACGCCATCTTTTCGAACTGCGCGCTCACGCACCGTTGGGGGCGAAGTAACACACTTGGAGGACAGCGCTATCCGCTCCTTCCGCTTGCGCGAGCTCACAGACGCCCCTGATTGGCTGTAGAGCCGTGATTAAT
>JAOTRS010000044.1:7349880-7362657 GCA_028565755.1 Dinotopterus cunningtoni
GATCTTTAAGTCCATCTCATGAAAAATCGGAGCAGAAACAAAGGTGTTGCGTTTATATTTTTGTTGAGTGTATATATCTTGACAAGCAGTCATTACGCATGGACAGGTGCTGGGAAACCGCTTCAGTGAAGTAAGCACTGAGCAAAGGAACACCTTTACAACATCCAGATATGTTCTACAGGAAGAAATTCAAATTACATCCAAGCTGCTGGTTTAACTTTCCGGGATCTGATTTAGTGCTACAGTAGGAATAGAAAAGTCAACTCCTCACTAATGTTTAGTTTACTGGCATATGTGTTTATTGTGACATTAGAATATATTAAATCATGTTAGGAGCGCTTCCTAATTTATAGACATGTATGCAAAATTTGTCTATCCAAATGATATCATTGTAGTCACTGGGTTTGATGTCAAACTGACAGGTTAAAAACCACAAAGCAAACTAACCTCCTGCTGAACGTACGGTACATCCTGTACATATATACGCTTTCTTGAGCAAAAGTTCATAATGCAAAACGTATTTTCTCATAGGAAATAATGTAAACAAAGTTATTCCGTTCCAGCCACACAAATATTACCAATATTATGGTAATAGTAATTATTATTACCAATGTCCAACACTATGATAATATTTGTGCATATAAAAACATATAAAAACATGTGGAAAATAAATGTAAATGAAGTAAAATATGAGTTAAATAGATATTAACGCTTACGTAACATTACTTTATGATTCCTCCTAAACTGAAAGTAGCTCAATTTTATTCTTATAACTGTCCTTGATAGCATTTTCAGGGAACCATCTTCACTAAATCTTGCACTAAATGCTAAAAAACACATACACACACACACACACACACACACACACACACACACACACACAAAAAAAGTAAACTCCCTTCACAAACAAGTGACGCAAACAAGTTTTAAACAGCTCTCGGATTAATTTTTAACATATAGATTTTTACATTTGAGGTGGTAAAATATTGCTGTTCTTTAATATTCCCACAGGTGGTGCACTCTAAATTATTTACACGGCACAGCATCCTGCATGTGTAAAAAGCAAATTATTTGTTAAGTTTGTAAAATAATCGCAATACAAATAGAATTTGCATCGGGGTATCATGATAATATCGCATCGGATGGCCGCTTTTGTTTCCCATACCTAAAAGCTGGCTATAAAAGTAAACATTAACACTCACACACACACTCATTGTCTGTACCGCTTTATCCTGTTTACAGGGTCACAGTGGGGTCTGGAGCCTATCCCAGGAAACTGCCAACACGTGGCAGGGAACACCCCGAACAGGGTGCCAATCCATCCCAGGGCACACACATTCGCACACACACAGATTCCTTCACACACTTATTCTACGGGCAATTTGGGAATGCCAGTTAGCCTAATCTGCATGTCTTTGGACTGTAGGAGGAAACCGGGGTACCCGGAGGAAACCCATCAAGCACGGGGAGAACATGCAAACTCCATGCATATATTTAGTGAGCACTTTATCCAGGGTCTATCACAGGAACACTCAGGAATACACACTGGATAAGACATGAGTCCATTACAGTGAAACATTCACACACACATTCTCAAATTACAACACAATTTAGCATAGCATTCATGTTTTTGGGAGATGGATGGAACTGGAGATCCCAAAGGAAACCCACAGGAGAACACGTGAAACACTAGCTCAGGATCGAACTAATGACCTTGGAGCTGTGACCATCACCATTGTTTGTTTGAATTTATACATTAGCATTAAATAAAAAAAAAGAATAATAATAAAAAAGAAAGAGCACCCTCCATCTCAGGCAAAACCGATAATAACCCTGGAAGATCTGAGACGCGTGTCTGGGCTAGCAACATCACACCATGCAATGTGAGTAAAAAAATCAAGCAGTTCTTTCGAGCCTCCGGTCTCACACATAGCACAGATCATCATTCCATCAGGACGCCTCTGCCTGCAGATCTGAAGCCGCATGCCGCTGAGATAACCACAGTGTGCTGAAGATTTCACCGTCGTCCAGCATGAAGGAATCTGACCCGATCCCAGAGCCGAGGGGTGACTCCTACAGTCATTAACTCTAATTATAATGAAGATCACACATTACAGACATGATATTATAGTAATTATGACTTATGTGTAATATGGAGAAATCAACGTAATAAAATTTAACAGTGGACTCACTATTATAAAGATTTCAGGTCACATGACCTCCATCTCAGACAAAATGCTTGGGAAGGGCTTTTGTTGGTCTAACACTATTTAATTTTCTCTATATACTGTAGGTTATATCTTGTTCACATCTAAAGGTGTGGTTCGTAACTGTAAGTATTTTTAAGCCTAAAAACAATATGATTTGGAAACCTGCAAAAAACTCAATACAAAATAAGGATGGGTTACAAAATTAGCCACACACTCTTCAGAGCATCCGAGTCGGGTTCAAATCCAAATACATTGTAGAGTAGGGATGGAAATCACCAGTGGAGGAGCCTCCAGGAAGGACACTGAAAATAAACAACGGGAAGAGCTGTTGGGTTGGTGTGCACACCGGGTGTTGTGTCCGTGCAAAAGTGGGCATGTGATGGGTAAAGTTAACACACTATAACAACAGGAAAGTACACCATCACTGCAGGAGGCAATGACGGAGAGGGGAAATGATTTTTTTTTTTTTTTAAATGCCATTCAGTGATTTTAGACAAACCAATCTAGAAGACACCAGACCTGGATGACATGCACCATTTCCCTCTCATCTCCATGTCAAAAGCGAAAAAGCAATAGCTGCAGTTTCGGGCCACTTTTTTTTTTTTTTTTTTTTAAGCTGTAATATGTGTTCAAGCCCAAGAGCGAGCATTTCCAGCAGCTAGTTTCAGAAAGCCGGATGGAAGCTGACGAGCATGCGCAAAACATACAAAAACCACTCAAGAAAGAAATGAGGAATTGTTCTGACAAATAAAATTATGTTAAAGACGTTTTTGTTCTCTCCAGAACATTCCTCATACGGTGTATGCCGCATTATGAATATTAAATGCATGGAAATGGACTTATTATAAACACTCCACCTGCCATCATCAATGCTTTCACAAACAAGCGTGAACATTGCGTGCTCTTTATTGTGTTATGATTGCGCTCAGTAATCTGATGGAGCCCTCAGTCTGCTCGGCTGTGATTTGAAGGATAGGCCGCCTCCAACTGCGCGGAGGCACGCAAGGCTCATTTGAGACAAGGCAGCGAGAGGCGCAATCAACACAGGAACAGCGCCCACTCCGGGCCCCGAAAATGCGATGTTAATTTAGCTAGAGCCACTTGAAAGTCAGCGGGATCCTTCTTAATTAATGTAAAATGACTTTCCGGCTGCGCAGGCTCACAGCCTCCGGACCCTGCACTCTCAGACCCCGGCAAAGGGCAGAGGGGCATCATGGGGGGGATCATCAGTACATCATTATAGAGTTGCACACATGCAATATTACACTAGTACATCATTTAAACAGAGGACTGATAACAAATATGCGCAACTATGAGCACTTTATGTACCACGTCATGCTTTTTACATTTCTGAATCAAATGATTTTGAGTCACATGACCTCCATCAGAACGCTAAATGCATAGTGTTGTTAACATTTAAAGGTGCAGTTCGTCATTTTTTTACGTATTTTAGACCTAGTGATCAATAATCATTTAATAAGAAGATGATTTTAGTTCATGACCTTAAACTAAATCTATATAACTAAATCTATGCTGCTTAAACGAATAACATTAGAAGGGGCAGCTTGTAATACTTTAAAGCACAGTGGTACATACGAGTAGGCATACATACCTTAAAAATTTTTGCCTTAAGAACTGAAATTTTGCAAAAAATTTGTATTGGCATATAAAGCAATTTCAAAATACGAGCGAACAAACCGAGCCAAATCGAACGCCAGCTGAGTTGCGTGCACGTCCGGGAGCCACTCAAAACTTGTTTGCGTCAGTGGGAAGCCAAGCGAAGCTTGTTTTGTTTTTGCATTTTGTGCATGATTTAGTGAAGACATACTGTAGCACTATAACCAGTCCCAAAAATGTTAGCAAGGACGGTAGCAAGAAGAAAACGGAGCCACATTCAGTTTGTGTGTTGGAAATTTGGAATATTGGTAATATTTTTGGAACAAATTATCTTTGTTTACAATATTTCCTATGGGAATTTGCATTTCACAAAATGAATTTTCCCCTTAAGAACTCACCGCCGGAACGGATTATCCTTGTATGCAGAGGTGCTGCTGTACTGTAGCTCCAGTTATAATTTAATTGATATAATTGTTGTCATGCAGTTGATCTGGCTGTTTTTCCTTGTCATCAGTTTATATTTTGTTGTTGTTGGTCTTTCGGCAAGGGGTCGCCACAGCGGACCATCCAGTCCGCACATACAAGCTTGGCACAAGGTTTCACGCCGGATGTCCTTCCTGATGCAACCCTTCCATTTTATCCGGGCTTGGGACCGGCACTGCATCCAGTGGCTGGAGTTTGGGCCGAGAATCGAACCCGGGCCTTTTACATGGCAGGCAGGACAGCTACCACTGAGCCACCAGTGCCCTTTCATCAGTTTATATTTTCTTACATTTTTTCTGGCCCAGACAAAAGCTCTGCCCCTAGCTGAAATCCGTCTACTCGTTTTCTTAATGGTCAACATGGGGTTTAGCAAAAAGTTTGGGATCTGTTGTGCTCGCATCTTTTTAACTAGCAAACAACTTGCACCATTGAAACATAATTTGGACCATAGTAAAGCTGTTATGCAGTATATTTGTACAGTATATTATGTTTCTAATTGTTTTTCATAGCCATATAGCCTACCTAGCTGGAGAGGCGAATCTCGCTGTGCTGTTGTTACCTAGTGAGTTGCTAGTAATCTACAGAGGGTTGAGAAATGTAGGGCAACAAAATAGCTAGAGTATTATAATAGAGTAAGACAGGGAAAAAAGTGAGAGGAGTTAAAGGCTTATAAGATTTAAAGGGTTAAAAGAGAAGCTGCATGACATGATTTGCTGGAAAGATGTTAATCCAGGAAAGTGTACGAGAAATCTTTTCAACTCTTAAAAAAAAAAAAAAACCTGGTTCATGCTGCAATAAAAGGCCACGCATATGCGCTTATTGTGCCAGACAGGTGGGCTTTTATCGTAAAAGCCTTGAACTGCGGTAGTTTTGTTCATCTGCCACACGCACATGGCGACAAAGTCGAAGTTAATTTAAAAAATATGCACAGGGATACACAAAGAAGGTTCATGTCTGTCCGTGCCAGCCCCTTCAGGGAGGAGGGAACAGGAGGCGCAGGAGTCAGAGTCAATGTCAAAGCTTCGTTTTGCCTCTGGTAATGGACATGAAATGCTCCGACACGGCCGAGATCACACGGTGAGACTGTGACCTGGGACAGGACACACAGGAGGAGGAGGAGGAGGAGGAGGAGGAGGAGTGCCATCCACCATGTCAGCCTGACTGAAAGACATTAAGTAGGCCATGATAAAGGAGCAGAACATCAGGAGAAGGCAGAAACTCCTGCCTGTACGCGTTATTCCACAGGACGTAGGTGGGTATATACATCACGCTAAGCGTATCCGTCGATCTGATAAAGCGAACAAGCTCCTCCAAATAACAAATTGCTTTTGTCATGAGGGACGTCGATGATCTTATTGAAATAGAGTGCCATGAGGGTTGCTTTAATCAGGTACCAGCGCCGTAATGCATATCATATTCAAGTCAACACAGCTCCAGGAGATTATGTTCACTGAGTGCATCCGTGAAATGAAGATAAATCTCTGCTTTCACCATTGTGAAGCCGAGCGCTCGCCCGACAAACCTCGCCAGGCATGGCGCCTCCAATCGCACCAAAAAAAAAAGAGATGATAATTTAGCTTTTTAGCTTGTTCCTGACCTAGAAACGTAATTCTCTACTAGACGCTAAACAAATAAATCAGAAATGAGAAAAAGAACGACTCGAAGCCATCAAAGGCAGTGGCACGGGCAGTAAATCTCAGGGCGCACTCAGGTGTAACCGCGTGCGCGAATCAGGAGCTAAATTTGGAATTAGCAGCTCGTCGGCTAACAACACATACATCACGCTAATGCACTTCTGTCATCCTCGGCATCCTCTTAATCAGAGCACATCTGTGTTCAGATGGCTGGCCCGCCCGCTGATAAGGTAAACATGGACGCCTGGGTTTGTGGTTTGCGTTCACCAGCTTTCTTTCACACAATACTCTCTCTCTCTCACACACACACACACACACACACACCAAGTGTTCTCACTAAGCTGAGCTAGCGACATTAACAGCGCTGTTTTTCTCACACGGTTTTAATGGGCTAGAGGTGCTTTCAGGATTTCTTAGCAACTCAGTCATTTTTGTTTTTTGATAATGAAACTACAGCTGTGTTCATGTAGAGGCTGGAGAGAGGCTAAAATTTGTCAAATGAACACAAACACTTGGGCTTAGCGGAAATGCTTGTAGCTCCTGAGTGTTGGACTGATATGACGCTTCGCCTTCAGTGTGTAAGCAGAATTAAATTGCAAACATACAGAGTAAGGAATTATACAACACAAACAAACAAATGGCAAATTTACACAGTAATTACAGATGCACCAATATCACTTTTGGTTAGATCGAGTACAAGGATGTCCATTTGCGTCCTTGCTGATAGTAAGTGCCAATATCAGTACACTTACATTTACGTCACTTTGGCAGACGCTCTTATCCAGAGTGAATTACATTTTTATCTCCTTACACATCTGAGCAGTTAAGGGTTAAGGGCATTGCTCAAGGGCCCAACAGTGGCAATTTGGTTTGAACATGGGACGTTCCAATCGGTATTCCAACAGCTTAACCACTGAGCTACCCCTGCCCCGTACCTACCTGTCCAGAGTACAACTTGAACAGAACTTTTGGGAATGCCCCATTTCATTGCAATGCTGCTTACTGCAAGGGCACTGGCGGATCAGTGAAAGGATTCTCACCTGCCATGCAGGTTCACTTCCCACCCAGTGACCAAACCCCAGTCCCTGGATGCAGTGCCAGTCCCAAGCCAGAATAAAATTGAAGAGTTGCGTCAGGAAGGGCTGTTGTGCAGAACAGATGGTCCGCTGTAGCGACCCCTCGACGAGAGCAGCCGAAAGACTAACAACCACATCAACAATTGTACTTCCTGAAAAAGTACTATATCAGAATATAAAATACTATATATTCTTATTAGCAGGAAATACTGTACATTTTATTAGGCAGATAAATCACCTCCTTTCTCTTTGTAGGCTCTTCACCACTATGACAGCTGCAACATGAGTGTTAAAACGTTGTTGCTTAAGTCACAACATAAACTACGCAATATTTAACAAAAAAAATTAAAAAAATAAATTACGGATGAAAATTTATATTTATATATACTTTTACAAATCTATGAAGAAAGACATCCATCAGCCACTTCTGCCCCCAACCAGAAGGTACGACGCGATAACTTCTAAGCAACCATGCAATTGTATGATGAAATAATAATAATAATAATAATAATAATAATAATAATAATAATACGAATATTATGATAAATATTAAGACAATGCATTTTTCATGAACAAGATACATTATAATATCTTTCAACAGTAGCAGAAAACATTCAAACAGTAGAAAGAAACTATTTATCATGCTTAAGATATAAAAGTGCATTATTTAAAGAGCAATATTATATTGATGCTCCTAATGATTATTATCAATAAATGACATTCTTGGAATAATAGGGTACAGTAGGCTGTTTTTTTTTTTCATTCCACAAATTGAAACTGTTGCACACATGTAAAAATCCTACTGTTATCCATTAGTGGGGGGAAAATAATTCTAACAAGAAAATCACTTAGTGAACGAATCAGGTAATGGGTTAAAAACATAATATATAAAAGAAAAAATCTGATTATCATGTTTTTTATTGGTAATTTAATTTAAAAATTGAATCTTGATATGATTCTATGAAGGATCTTTATGGAGCTTTTCAGCAGACAGAAGCATGAAATGCTCTAAAATCTCCTGGTTGACGGCTGTGTTGACTCTGGACTTGGCAGTGGACCAACACCAGCAGATGACATGTTACACCAATTCCATCTGAAAAGAGAACTTTGGAAAAACAAGTTTTTCTTCCTAACCCAGATAAGATGCTCATGGTGTTGTCTCTGATTCAGAAGGTGCTTGATACTAAGAATGCAACAGTTGTAGACCGTTTCCTGAAGATGTCTGTATGTGGTGGCTTTTGATGCACTAACTCCAGCCTCACTCCACTCCTTGTAAAGCTTTCCTAAATTCTTGAATTAGTCTTGACAAATTTCCTTTTGCTTGTACAAACTTTTTCCTTCCTGTCACACCTCCATGAATATGGTTCGATACAACACCTTCTGTGGCTTAGCCTCCTCGTGGAGGGTGTCGATGATTGTTGATCAATGATCATGGGTTTTCCCCAGGCGTGTACTGAACTAGACCAAAATATATAATGTATTTATATTGTATGCATTGTAATTAAATGGAATAGATCGATTTTAATATTTGATGATACTGTATTTTTGATTTTCAGCTCAATGCCAGAATCATCAAAATAAAAATAAACAAAAAAGCTTGCAATATTTCACTTTACATGTCATGAATCTAGAATAAGAGTTTCACTTTTTTATATTTAATTACAAAAAAAAACTTTCACACATAGAGTATATATGTGTGTGTGTGTGTGTGTGTGTGTGTGTGTGTGTGTGTGTGTGTGTGTGACCCTCCCAGCCCTTCATTTCTTCTGCTTTCATTTTGTTCTTCTCCTGAGGAACAAAATGAAAGCTCATATCATATCTCATACACAGCTCATATCTTCCTGCAGGCTACTTAGCATCCAGGAAACGGCCAGCGCTTCCATCAAGGTCACTTCATTGACCACAGCCATGTTCAAGCAGAGGATGATAACCTACTCTAAAGTACTTTTATATAGAAAGCAGCAAAGTTTTGTTAAAAGTCTGGATGAAATTCTTTTTTTTTAATCATGATTTTCTCCAGAAACTCAAAAGCAACAGCGCATATTATTACTGCTTTCATGTATATCTTTACCACTTACACTTCAGGAACTCCTTATGATGGTTTCGGACGGATAAACGGATAACTCAAAGAAGTGCTTCGCCTTTGCATTCGTAAAGCACCGAATAAAGTCTAGAAGAATTCAGGATTTAGAAGGATTTAGAATATAGAGGGTGCAAGATAAGTGCGAATAACATGTGTATGTAGAGGAAAAAGTACTTTAGCGGGTTTGTGAAAGCATCATATAGAAATGTACTGTTGTGGAGAATCATTTCCAAATACAACAACCAGCTGCGTTTTCATGAGTTGCACCGGGGTATCATGATAATATTGTATCAGCTGTAATAAATGATTTATTTATTAATCAGTGACATTATATATTATATTTTATGAATTTATAGTTCCTTTTTGCAAACTGAAATATTAAGAAACAGTTATTATTGTTTTAAATTATTAACTGTATCAATGAGTGTATTTTATTCCTTTTATGTTGCACAATTAATCAAATAAATATTCGAAATTGCGATATGTATTTGTGCAGCGATTTAATTGTAAAAGGCTACAATTTATTAAAGGTAATATATAAAAATCAGGAATTTATGTAGAGCTTGTCTCTTTTGTTTTTTAAATACGTTTGAGGTAATAAATAAATATAGCAAAACATCCTTTTAATGGGATCATAAAACTGAATACAAACATGGTCCATTTAATAGTTACGTATCGCAGTTTAAACCGCAATCACAATACGTGTCAAAATAATCGCAATGTGATTCTTTCATCCAATCATGCAGCCCTATTTTTTTTATTAGGTTTAGGTTATAAGGAGTGCACGTGATTGAGTGTTACTATAAAAACACTGAAGCAGGAGCATAGCGTTCATATAAACCGTAAGTGGTTACCTTAAACTAGTACGCAGACTGGGCGGCGTGGAGTGACGTGATGTGTTAAAGGGAACAATACGTGAACAAACAGTGGAATAAAAAAAAAAACATAATTACATAATAATAACAATCAATTAAATATTCTAAAGATTATGTTGATTAAACATTCTGAATGCTGGTTTGGATTATTTTTTTACCTTATCGTAACATTTATCGCCAGATTTATCCAGATCCAGATGAGGACAAAATGACTGTTTTTGTCACCAGGGCTCACAAAACAAAGAAATTAATCAGTAAATAAATAAACTATAAATATCTCTGCGGCCCGGGAAACATGCGTGCACCAACATGTGAGGAGAGAGAATTATAGCACAAGCTTGGGAAGTGGAAGACTTTTTTTTGGGGAAAAATATATATATAAATATACGCACAAACACACACACACACACACACACACACACACACACGCACACCTGCAACGTTTCCTAATGCACCAAATATGCTAATTAATGTGTCACTTCCTGACAAAGCAAAGACAGTGAACTTGTGGAGGGATATAGTGCCACGCTTTGATCGTCCCACGTGTCAGCTCAAACTCTTTGAGGCCACGACGTTCCTGAACAGAGCTGACTGGCTCAAGCGACAGATTTATCGTCCTGTTCAAGCTTCTCCCAGGCTCCCTGAATATTCATACGGACTGATGAATGACGACGAGAGCGACACCGGCAACAAACTCAAGAGAAAATTCCAACACCAGGACAAAAGTATTTCCCTAAACACCAAATAAATAAAAGGAATACATATGCAAAAAAAAAGTTGATATTTTGAGCTGTTTGACAGGATGTCTTCTTAGATCTAGAGATCTGGAAATACCTCAATATTTTATATGGTTTATTTTCTTGAGAGAAATACATTGTGACAAGAAAAATAAGGTGAGAAACAATAAGAGCGGTGTTTAAAACAGCACTGTGCACTTTGGAACCGCGATAACTTTAGTACATAAATATCTAAAGTCATACCATTTAACGTGACAAGGAAGAAAAGAACATTTAATGATATCATTCAAGTTTTACTAAGAGATGCAACGCCTTCCTAAGGCGTGCAACTAATTGGATGAATAAGAATTTAACCGATTAAAAAGTTATTAACCGGTAATGTTTGTTTTGCATAACATTTCTCCATAGATCACACATCTATTAACTTGTAAACCGTAACAGGGCGCACTTGCAGCTTAGGCGATGCATAATATTGGACATTTTTGGTCAAATGAGGATTGACAACCCGGCAGCACTTACAACAGCTATGTTCTTTTTATTATTCCGTTTGTTTAAACTATTTATGCTTCATTAAGTTTTCTAACACAATTAATTAGTTGAGATTGCACCACAAGAACAGTTGAAATAACACTTATACTAAGAAAGATTGTGTCTTAAATTAATTAGCAATGACTTGTAAGATGTAAGATGGATGGGAACTGGCAAAGAATTTGTCCACAAAATGGGAAAAATATAAAAAAAAAACAATACAAAAAACAAAAACACATGAAAAAAACACTTTACTACTGAAGAGATGCTAATAATTAATCATTAATTAATTACCTGATGATGTTTGTTTTTCAGGTAGTGATACTGTTGTCAACCCAGCTAACATTAGCATAGCCATCCTTACTAGACAGGCTCATTACACACTTGCTACCAAATTATATAAGAAGACCTGGGTCTCCACAATTCCCTTCATGAACACTTGATTGAGTCAAATCCAAATTTAAATTGATATTTTTTATTTAAATTTACATACACAGTCACAGCACAGTCATACATAGCATATGAAGTGAAACGCTTGTACGACCGCCTGTGACCTAAAAATTAAAAATAGAGTTTTTAAATAAAGAATATAAAGTATGAAATAAAAGAAAAAGGATTATACAGATATAGAAATTAAAAAAAATATATAGAAAAAACGTTTAGCTGTACACTATGTACAAATAAAAAAAAAATAAAGTAGAATTGAAGTTAAATGGCATTTGATTATAATATATAATAATCAATATAATAAATGTGCAGCATGATGAGTAGTGATCATGTATGATACAGCAGATCTGAGTGTTTAGTCCTGTGTGGTGATTCACTTACCCTTCCGCCATCGTTATTGTCACTGAGAGCTCAGTCACAAAACTGATCACTGTTGTTCTAACACACTTTTGCTATTTTAAAGGTCAACAGCATGAACTGTTGTATGATCATGAGCATCCCAAATTGCAACCCAAATTATTACCAAATTGAAGTATTCTATATTTACATCTGGAAATGACGTCTCACTGGTTGCTCGATTAGTTTAGATTAACGTTTAAAAGCCAGTCTCATGGTTTACTCTGACTTCTGTTCAAACTCACATAGACAGAAATAATCGCCAAGTCGTTCACTCTCTTCATTTCTCTTTCGAGTCAGTTATTTAGACGCACAGTGTACAGTACACGCTCTCAGATGTTTTGATGATGATGTGACTGCGCAGGAGCATGGCGGACATTTTGACAGATTAAATCTGATTACAAACAGACTTGAGGCATTAGGCTCATGTCCGTTTCACTATGAGACGTAACTATCTAACAGGATGATCAAAGCGCGTGCACTCTTAGCTATCACGGTTTTAGAGCTATTTCCATGTCATTTCAGTGAACTGTATTAATACTTGTTTAAAATAGAGATGTCATAGTATATTACTGTAAACCATTTTCAGTGGCAGAAATATCGACACGTTTTCCAAAGCCAAAAAAAAAAAAAAAAAACTTATATAATTCATACCAGGGATGTTCAGGTCAAACTGGGACTTCTAAAAATG
>JAOTRS010000044.1:7443128-7453717 GCA_028565755.1 Dinotopterus cunningtoni
AAACACTCGTAAACCAAATGTAATTTTCCCATAAGAAATAATGGAAACTCAAATTATTCGTTCCACAGCCCAAAAAATAAATACATAAAATAATTAACACAAAATATTAAGTAAAAATAAAACAAATTAACCTGCACTTTACCATTAAAAAAGGTAAAAATAAATCCAGACTGATAAGTGTTTCCGTTTGTGTGCGCAGGCGCTGTGTATGTGTGTGTGTGAATCTAAAGTAAGCTCCCCCTCCCCCTCTCTCCCCATTCTCGTCTTACACAGTTACCCTTCCTCCACTCTTTTCACACACACGCGCGCACATAACAAAAACGCTGGTTTATCGGAAAAATAAACAGAAAAAATCTCTCTAATGACACTCGATTAAGCGACACACTTACGGAATCACTGCTGCAAAGTAAAAATAAAACAAATTAACCTGCACTTTACCTTTGAAAAGAATCACGACAGAGCAGTGTTTCTATGTAGAGCAGAGAGAAAGAGTGTGTGTGTGTCTGTGAAGGCAAAAGTAGGAGGGGTCTGTGTGTGTGTATGTGTGGCACGGTGTCCAATGATGCGCGCGCACACAGACATGTCTCTAATGAGACTTGCTTTTGCTTTACACACACACGCATACAGACACAAAATAAAATATGTTTTACACACACACACACACACCTACACACACACATACACACACACACACACACACACGTACGTAGTCACAGTGTTATAGTAAACAGTACACGCGTGCACGGATGTTGATTATACCAGTAAGAGACGAGCACTAAGACCCAGCAGGGGAGACGATTTAACCACAATTCCGCAGCGCAAGAGAGAGAAAAACTGTTGGCTCAGTTGTGATCATGTGACGCTCGGCATCAAATCAAGAAGTGCATGCGTGATACATGATACTCGGTACTCGTAAACCAAGACTTGTTCGTTTGCCAAGTCAAAATTTAGTAAAAATCTTTGCTCGTCTTGCGGAACACTCGCAAACCGTGTTACTCGCAATCCGAGGTTTCACTGTATAGAGAAATAAAGGGAGCTTTTACTCTCATAACGGTGTTCTGTTATTCTGCACAAACAAAAGTCCTGGTTTAGTTTGAACACCTTTAGTATTTTTATGAAACTGTATCTTTTCCATGTATTGTGACAAATTGCTTGATTAAGTGATTAAGATAATACCATTGATTGAGTGGCATGGACACCTTTGTTTGCTTTTGAGAGTTTGTTTTTTTTTTCATAAAATTACAACACTATGTTTTTTAATATAAATATTATTCAACTACTTGCCCTAATTTAAGAAAAAAAGTTTTATAAAACCTGTTTATTAAATTTAAGGTCAATAACAATTTCGTGATTTTCTATGTCATCTTATCAAACTATTTTAAATCCATTTCTATTCTGTACCAAGATAAAAAAAAGTCTAAAAACTATTTAACTATTTAAGTCTTCTAACTATTTAAAGCAAAACAATTGTGGGAGCATTGTACAGCTTAGCTGAGCAGTTGAAGGTTAAAAGGGTTGGTCAGGTCCCCAACAGGACAGGAGCAAGACTAACATTAGTAGTCCAGAGCTCTGACTGCTGAGTCACCGATGCATCATTTTCACATTATTTTGGTGTGGACCTTCTTTATCAAACTGTTTCCTCAGCAGTAAGAAACTGAACAAGGCTCCATTTTAAAAAGAAAAGAGACCCTCAGTTTCTGTGCACCTGTTATCTGGTTAACACCCAATGTGGTGGCGTGTTTACATACTGTATAACAAAACAGTCTGCATTTTTACGGATCCACATAAAACAATTGGCAATAAAAGTCATTTTTTTAAAATACATTTTTAAAGAGTTTTCAACATAATTCAAACAGCCTATTTCAACTTCAAACCAACATGTCATGGTGAAAATCTCATGCCGAGAACAGCCATAGCAGAAAGTGCTCCTTACTCCTAAACAATAACTTTTTAATAGTTTTTTTTGACCTTGTTGGCCTCATTATTTGGTTTCTGTAGCCCTTAAAGGTCAGAGTATTATAGCCATTATTTGTTTTGCCTTTTTTTTTTTTTTTTTTTTTAAATAAAGATATACAGTATATGGGGCTCAGGATTGTGCAATATAAAATGTCATATCATTTTTTTCAGCACAAAATAGACAATATGATGAATGGAAATTTATTTCATTTCAAACATGACTGAGCAAAAAATGTAAAAATGGGTCACACAGGCAAAGAACTAGGACAGATATACATGATCTCATGTTTTTATAGTTGTTTCCGGTTGTTTCTATGATCAAAATTTTTTTACCCCTAACAGAGTAACTTTTGTTCTACTACGCATATCCCAAAACCCAGTTGCACAGTTTGATGTCTGTGGCACTGCCCATTAACACACACTGACAAGGCTTCCATATAAGTGCATACTGTATATATATATTTTTAAAATCATTATTGACCTATGCTGTGTTTCCAGCACAGATCTGTGCCACTTGGTTTTTAAGGGGGAAAGACCTTCCCAGAGCATTATAGGTCATAAATTTGCAAGTGGATCGTAGGATTAGTGAGATGTTGACAAAAAGGATATAAATTAGCTGAGTATGCAAAATAATTGGAGTTGTGCCTTGGCATTGTACTTGTCAACAATAGCTATGAGGCTTAATGACTTGGCAATCAAGAAATCAGGAAAGTGAAAGTTATTTCGAAAGTGCAAGAGTCTTTAACATTCTTGATTGATTTTGTAAAACTCATAAATAGATGGATGTCGACAGTGCAGAGCTAGAACCCGGTTTTCATTAGAGCTCTTATGTGTTTGTGAAAGATGAAAAAATTTCCATAAATGCAAAAAGAAAAAAAAAAGTAGTATGTCAAGACATGCATTATTTTGTAACATCTGAACAGGTTCTTCCCATCATCAGTAATAATCATGTCATTTCTGTCGCTCTTGGGTACACGTTATTTCTGCAGCTATTACTAAGCATTCATTATTTATGTGAAGAGCTATCAGTGGAAAGGCAAGCAATTTACTTGTCAAATTGCATTACAATGGAATCAGCTGAAATATGACTAAGGAGCTCTAAGGCTAGCTCATGAGTCGAGCCGAGAGGCCAGTTAAATAAATTATTAATAAATAAATGAGACTGGTGTTCAATGCCCTATGATGGATTGGCACCCTGTCCAGGGTGTACCCCCCTAAGTCTCCTGGGATAGGATCCATACCCTCCTGCAACCCTGTATACAGGATAAAGCGGTATAGACAGTGACAGTGTGTGGTGTTCAAGTCAAACCAGGACTTGTTATTAATTTTTTCGTTAATGAAGGCAAAAAAGTGATTGACATTTACAGAACACAGTATGTTGATAAGACCCTTAGCTGTAGTAAAATATTTAAATGGTGAAAATGTTTTTAAGAAGTCCATACATCCATGAATGATGATCCCAACTGAAGTGGCTCAGAATCCAGTAATTCCAGTGAACAATTTAATATATATTGAATATATGGTTAGGGCAACACGGTGGTGTAGTGGAAAGCACTGTCGCCTTGCACCTCCAGGGTCTGGGGTCGATTCCTGGCCAGGTTCGATTCCCGTCTCCATGTGCATGGAGCTTGCATGTTCTCCCTGTGCTTGGTGGGTTCCTCCGGGTATTTCTGGTTTCCTCCGACAGTCCAAAGACATGCAGATTAGGCTAATTGGCGTTTCCAAATTGTCCGTAGTGAGTGTATGTGTGTGTGCCCTGTGATGGATTGGCACTCTATCCAGGATGTACCCCACCTCGTGCCCTAAGTTTCCTGGGATAGGCTCCAGGCCCCCTCATGACTCTGTATACAGGATATAGCGGTATAGACGATGAGTGAGAGTGAGTGAATTAGTTTATTAGAAAATAACTGTATTGCAATTTCAGTATTAAATCCTCTCTGTGCTCACATGAGTCAACACTGAATACGGCCCTTAGTCATGACAAAGCAACAGCGGCCACCATCAACAACAAGCAGCTGGGGCAGCAAACAGACCACATCAGAGCAGAAGGGCAAGTTCTCAAGAAAGTGTATCTTGTTCATAAGTCAACACCAAACACCACTAGGTGAGTCCTCAGGTGGAACCCACGAGGCAAGAAGAAAAGAGGTCGACCATGCAACACCTGGCACCGAGATGAGGAGGCTAACAATAAGTGAGTGGGTTACACCTGGGGACAGCTGGACAGAAAGGCACAGGTCAGAGATGCTTAGAGGAAACTTGTCATTGCCCTGTGCCCCAGATGGGGTAGTACTGTATTTGTGAGTGAGTGAGTAAGGAAGGAAGGAAGCAAGCACTCTATGTTTATTTGTATTATTTACAGCTCATGTTTAGAGCTTTATGAGGCATTATTCTAGTTTGGAAAAATGCGTACAGGGAATTATTACCAACCTACAAACAATGACAAGCATGCTTGCGATGATTTATGGACCCGGGCTTCATGCAAAGGGTCACTTGATGGCAATTCTACTCCTTCACTATTAGATTATTGTGTAAGTCTTTGCTCCTTCCTTTCCACGATCTTCCCTGAAGAAGCTTACACTGAAGCATGTCTTCACCTGATCTGATGCACACCTCAGTAGATTAGTGCCTGGTCCGGATTAGCAAGGATTCAGGAGATTTTACCCATCAGCCCCTGAGAGTTGTCACATGCCGGCTGTGTATAATAGATAGGTAGAAGCCTCTTCATCCTGCCTGAACTGACACTCTCTTGACATGTATCTAATCCCTGTCTGTCTTTCTGTCTCTGTCCTTTCCCTTACCTTCTTTTCCTTACTACTTCTCCAGCAAATGCATCTTCATGCAAATGCAATCTTTTTCCCCACTTCAAGATTGTGTGTGTGTGTGTGTGTGTGTGTGTGTGTATACAGTATATATACTGTCCACCAGGTGTGCGCAGCGCTGAGTAAACTGATGAACGAGAAAATTTAAAAAATGTGTTGCAGAGTGTGATTTATGAGTTTACATAAATCACACATGTTCGCTCAATTTATTTCCTAACTGTTGTGGCTGACATTGCCAAAACCAGCAGTGTCATGGAGTCCCCAGTGGCAATCTCATGTCTTTAGCCACACATTTCACCCAGGCGCTGTGTGCTGGGGCCGCTTGGGAAAAGAGCTAGATGATCTGCTGCCATGTAGCTCGGAGCGAATTTAGCACATACCAAAGAACCTTTCAAAGTTAAACAAATCACCCGCAGGCGGTGTGTCTCCTCTCATGAAGCTCCCATCGTTGTCTTTATCTCTCTCTCTCTCTCTCTCTCTCTCTCTCTCTCGGCTCTCCTTAGAGAATTACTTATTTTCCATTTTTTCTTTTACCTTTAGTTCCTTGCCAGTGATAGCTACGCTGCACATTGACACAATAAAACATGATCTTAGTCTTTCGTTCCCCACAGACAAACAGAAAGGTAGGAAATCACAGGAAGCCGCAACATCGTTACCGGATATTGCACGACACAGGTGATTATCAGGCAGAATGTGCCAGACGTTCCTCGCTGCCAAGGCATAATCCTACTAGGTCTCTCCTTGATAATTATGATGTAAAGAAGTGCAGATGATGCACCATCCTGAGATCATGTTTATCCATGCTACCCATCTGTCCCCTAATTAGTGCAGAGAAATAAAAACAAAAGAAATAGAGAAAACAGGAATGGAAGAAAGTGCAACTAAAAATGTAAAATGTACCCCATATTAATGGTCTAAAAATAATTTAGGACATTATTTAATGATTATTATTAATCTCAATAACTTACTGGGTCGTCCTCAGTAAGTCACTTAAATGTATGGATTAAATTCTTTCACTTGCTACAGTAAATAATAATAAAAAAGCTTTCCATATGCACAAACTACAGTAGTAATGCATTCCATTTTTTTTATCTTATTTATTAAAAATATTTAAAAAATACTATTAAACAAGATGAGTACATTTCCCTTAACTTTATGTGTTATACCGGCTACTCAGAATGTTGATCTATTCCTTACACATTCAAACTTCATCTCCTTTTCTTTTTCATCTCTAGCTACAGCACTCTGCTCCTCTATAAAACTACTCCAGGACATGTGAAACCGGTGGGATTACAAAGCCATTGACAGGTTTATTGAGCCTGGAGAACAGTGGCCAAAATCTATAGTCAGTGGCATTATACAGTCAATAATCATTTTTTTTTTAGAACTTCTATTGTTCCTCTGATAGCGGAACCGATTTTATACTCCGCAACCAGGGGTAGGACGAAAACTGGACTTTCTTTTTATTTTTGCTCCATTTATATACTATTACATAGATCTGGTGATTAACTGAAAAAAAGGAAATATTAGACAAAGGAAACAGTCCAATGCTAAATGTCTCAGTATTGTCCAAGCATTTAAGTGCTAACAGTAAGACAACCACCTTCAACTCATGAATTATCTCCACAATCATGCAAAATGTGTTTAAGTTGTATTATATATTATTAATATATTCAGTAGAATTAATTCCATACACTGTACATTATTACATTACTAAATGTATTTGCTTATTACTATTTAATTACTTTCCTTTCTGGTTGACTATCTTGTTTCATATCTCCCTTGTGTATTTTACTTACTTACATACAATATGTTAATGCATACAAACTAACTTACAAACCTCATTATTTTCTATTTTTAGTTTTAGTTATTAGCTTTCCTATACTGTCGCCTTGCATCTCCAGGGTCCGGGTTTGATTCATTGAGTTTGCATGTTCTCCCCGTGCTTGGTGGGTTTCTCCAGGTACTCCAGTTTCCTCCCACAGTCAAAAGACATGCAGGTCTAATGCAGGCTAATTGGTGTTCCAATGGTGGAGTGTGTGAATGTGTGTGCCCTGCAATGGATTGGCACCCTGTCCAGTTTGTACCCTGCCTCGTATCCCAGTCTCCTGGGATAGGCTCCAGACCCTGAATACAGGATAAAGCTGTATAGACGATGAGTGAGTGAGTGAGCTTTCTTACTTACGTACCGCATATCCTGTACAGAGTTGAGGAAAGCATTATGTAGGGTACACCTTCAGTGCTAATCCATCGCAGGACACACAGATGCTAGTTTTCTGGTATAAACTCTATAATGGCCATGCACACAGATCCAAAGTGGGGATCAAACCCTTAACCTTGGATGTGCGAGGCCACAGTGCCGTCTACTTACAGTACTTACTTATTTATTTCTTTAGCTTGCTCATTTACATACAGTACAGTAATACTTATTTGGTTATATTTTGATGTGCAGACCACATTAAAAGCAAAGGTTTTGGCAGGTTGCTGCTCTGGAGCATTAAGGTGTGTGTTAACACAATGCCAAGCAGTGGTCTCATGGAACCAACTGTTGCTGGATATCTATCTGGAAAGAGTTATATTCACAAATAGAAACCATTCAAGACTGTTGCCAATCTTCCCAGGAGTGGATGTCCCAGCACATTCACCTAAAGGTCAGACCATGCAATGTTTAGAGAAATACCAAAAAACAAAACAAAAAAACAAGACCCCAGACCCCACAGGCCTCAATGTGCATGTTTAATGTTTAAGCCCATGACAGCACAATTAGAAGGAGACTAAATATGTGTGGTTTGTTTGGACGGGTTGCCAGGAGAAAGCTTCTTCTGTCTAAACAGAACACAGAAGCACAACTGAGGTTCACAAAACTGCATCTGAACAAAGCACACAGATCTATGGACAAACGAGTTCTATGGACAAAACCAGTTCCATGTTTGGCACCAAACAGTACTTCAGCAGAAACACCTCATATCCACTGTCAATCACGGCAGTGGAGGAGTGATGATTTGGGCTTGTTTTTGCAGGCACAGAACCTGGGCACCTTGCAATGTAATGAGGGCCTGGAGCCTATGTTGGGGTACACCCTAGACAGGGTGCTGATTCTCGCGCAGGGCACACACGTACAGTACACACACTTATTCACACACTACAGGCAATTTGGAAAAACCAGTTAGCCTAATCTGCATGTCTTTGGACTGTGGGAGGAAACCGGAGGACATGGAGGAAACCCACCAAGCATGGGGAGAACATGCAAACTCCATGCACTCAGAGGCAGGAATCAAACCTGGCCGGGAATCGAACCATGACCCTGAAGGTAAACAATGCTGTAAAAAATAATGGACCAAAATGATGTGAGAGACTGGAAAAGCAATGGAAACACAGGAAATGATAACTTCAAGTTGCTTCCAAGGTAGATCTACAAGCTATTGAATCATGGATGTACTTAGTATTGCCCCCAAGTATTATTATAATATATAAGTATATATATTTTTTGGCTTCATTTTTGTTAAATAAATGATGGCACGGTGAAAAAGTTATACTGCCCCTGGAGACTGCTTCATCGTTATGTTTGTCTAATCTAACATTATTTAATGGCATGGCATTGAAGATAATGTTGCTTTAATGCACTCTCTGGCCTGAAGGCTGTATTTAGTTAAAAGATTGGTTAGGCGTAACTCAGTCAAAGAGCCTTGTTGTAAAACCCATTTAGTGTAAAATGGTTTCTTGTCCCTATCACGGGTTACACTCAATAAAGCATGTGTATGGCAGTAAACTACTTACAGGATATTTATTTGATAAATATTTACATATTGAGGACATAAAACACCCTGACATCACCTAGCTGTAAATATTCATAGCGTTTGGCGCATGGTGCATTTTAAGTAGGGCAGATTCATCCAGGTCAACCAGGACGCACTCATATCACTTTCTATTGGTCATACGGAAAATAAATCATGTATAGAAAGGAGGATTAAGTCTTCAGATTAGTGCTGTCAATCACTAGAACCAATATTTTTCAACCACAATCAACACCTGTCACACATTCTTATATACAGTAGGTCTGTGTGTGTATGATCAACACTGAGGGAAACAAGCAAATAACATTTCCTCCTTGAAATAGTGGCTAAAATCTTAAAGGTTACCAAAGCTATGATAATCCTGACTTCCTCACAGCTATTTAGTATATAGTCCGATTATATATGAGTGGCATTCAAGTCAGAACACAGTTATAAGAGCAAAAAAATCTCCCTTTATTTCTCTATATGATCTCCTGCTACACTAATGCACTTATTCCAGTGTTTCACTAGTGCTTGGACACCATCAAGGTAGAAAGTTTTCTCAGTACACTGAAGCCATGATCGGGCTGTCTGGGTCACTTCTAAAACGCTGGCCTCCCAGGAGCTCCTTTAATGGCCCAAAGATGTGTAAATAGCTTGAAGTGAGGTCAGGACTGTATGGGGGATCTGGCGATAACTCCCAGCAAGTTCCTGTATTGTGCAAGTGGTGTTGAGAGTGGTGTTCAAGACTACAAGATTAGCTCTCACTCAAAGTCCCGGTTTGACTTGAACACTCCTTATAGTTTATATTATTATACAAACACATCATACCTTGTGCTTACCACTTAATTTATTTCATTAAATAATGCATGAAGAGCATGAAATCTTGTTAAACATGTAAAAAATGTTTTCATGAAAGAAATAGGATCCATATTTACAATAAAGGTTCTGCAACTCATATGATCTTCAGCATAAGTGTCATAAACAGACCTAAGATTTCAGGATCAACACCAGTATTTGCTTGGTTAATTTTCTGGAAAAGCATCTACTGACAACTAATTTACAGGGAATTGTATAGCAGACAACTCTGTTAATGAAGAAAGTTGTTAAAACAGTGTTTTTTTCCCTAAAAGGAACTGTTTATTTAACATACTGTACGTGAAAAGAATCTCAGTTTGGTGGTGAAGACATGATTATTTTCGCACCAAGTGTAACACTAAAATGAGCTAGTCTTCTAGACAACGATCAAGACATGAACATGAGCAGTGCACTATAAACGCTAAATCTTAAAGGTAAAGTGCTTAACGGTACACAGATAAAAGTTATCATGGACATCTCATGACCTGCTGGGGTTAATGGATAATGTACAGTAGGTTCCAGTATCTCCAGTGACATCCTGACAATCTCCAGTGTCATTATTTTGTAAAAAAAAAAGGGATAAAAAATATTCAGGTTTTTTATTAACATGGCAGACATTTTTATTCTTATTAACCCTGAGAAAGAGAGAGAAAAAGAGAGAGTGAGATGCTGGAGGGGAAATGAATGTTTACAGCTCTTATAATGTAAGTCATATGCATTAAGTTGTTTTGCACAGGATATAAAGATATTTGTTAAAACAGTTAACATAAAAAGTACGTCATCTTAAATTAATTGCAAGAAGGTATTAGTTTTTCCACAATGCTGCGGTGTAAAAGGAATAAAGCATGGACCGTGTTAACACTCAGTTTTGAATTGGGCCACAACATTAATGATAATAATAATAATAATAATAATAATAATAATAATAATAATTCACCCATCCATCTAGGAACCTCTGTAGTCCAACTAGAGACAGTGGAGGCCAGTGGTGATTATTATTTTATTTATTCCCATTTTATGACAGTGGTGGGACCTCCAGTCAAATAATAACAAAAATAATAACAATAACAACAACAATAATAATAATAATAATAATAATAATAATAATAATACATCTGGGAACCCGGTGTGATCGAACTAGAGACAGGGGAGGCCAATGGTGATTACCACTGAATTTATTCTG
>JAOTRS010000044.1:7582514-7595577 GCA_028565755.1 Dinotopterus cunningtoni
AAACTCCCTGAGATGGTAATAGGAAGAAACCTTGAGAGGAACCAGACTAAACAGGGAACCCATCCTCATCTGGGTGAAACAGAAAGCAGTCCTTTGTGTTTAATCCGACATTTAGGCTTCAGTTTTTCCTGATACTGTTCCAATACTTGATTTTGAGAATCCCCGAAAACACTGTAAGCATTTATGAATTTTCCAGCTGATGGTTGACTTTTTCAATTTTTCCCTGTCTGCGATTGAGGATGTTTCCGTTTAATACTCTGTCGTTTACACTCAGGCTCGTAGTGATGAATCCGTGTCTCACCCCCAGTACCGATTCTCTTTAAGAAACTTTCACCTTCCTTAGAGCATCTTTTACACCCTCAGACCACAAAGAAACCGAATTACTCCACGCTGCTCTTCTTTTCGTGCAAATCACAAGTGGGGTGTTCATTTTTGCTCGCACCGCAGTTACAAATGAACTGATGTAAGATGTTCACACCTGCACGGCGGTGACTGGGGAGACAGGAGCCTTGAACAGAAAGCGCTGATAAGACAGAAGTTTTAATATAACCGGAGTGCGGATCATTTTTGACTCACCCTCGTATAATGACTTGTGAATATAATAGTATAATAATAGTATACAGGCTGCAGAGTGCTCGAGAAGTACAAACTGCACTACAAACAGATTTACTCCTAATTCTGATTAATTGTTGAGCAAATGAATTTTGATCCCTTTCCTATGTCTCACCATGCACCTCTATTTCAGGGTAATGAATCTGAAAATGACCTCCACTGACACTTGTCTGTTTTTCGGATGTTTTGTACTCGTGTTATGATGAAATTTGTCCATGACCCCAGACTCGATCCAGAGGTTCTAGGCTGAACATTATCATAGTGGCAGAGGGAGCCACTGACAGACATGGGAAAGCAATTACGTCTAATGTGGTGAAGGATGTGAGTACTGGATCATGCAGCCAGGGGAGACCAAATGCATGGAGACCTGAGTGAAAGCAGCTTCAGCGACTAAAATCCCTTCAAACATTTGGTCCTTGCGCAAAAGAAAAAAAGAAAGAAAAGGCTGAACTGTTTCCACCACACGGTCTCCGGCTTCGGGACTTCCCCGGCGCTTTGTTTTCTTCGTTTCCTGTAATGTGTCTCTCGTCACCTCATAGAATCGGGCGGGAAGAAAAAGGCTGAATATCATAATAGTAGCCGAGGGTGCCATTGATCATAGCAACAAGCCTATAACCACAGATCGTGTGAAAGATGTAAGTACATCAGGCTTGTTGGCAGCACGACTCCTGCATTGACCTGGCCTTTGGCGTCTCTGACCTCTCTGTGTGGCTTCATTGTGTGGCTTTGTGACCTCTTTGGGGAGCTGTGTGGTAAGATAGATGTAGTAAGCTAAGGGGGGCCTTTCCCACATTCCTAATATTTCATCCTGAACCTGTATGATATCCAGACTATAGAATATCCCAATGCTAAAATTTTAAGCTTGTCAGAGAAAATTTTAAATGTAGTTGTCTATTAAAATGTGTTGAATTCCTATAATCTGTTAATGTTTAGCAGAAATTCTCAAAACGTCCAGTGAGCCGTGTCGGTCATGTGGCAACACGGAGAGCTACACAACCAGTACAGCGCCAGCTAACTAGTCTATTCAAACGGACATGTAGTGCACTACCTAGGGAACATAGTGTGCTAAATTAGGGACAATGACAGGATTTTTAGGGATTGGTTCTGGAATGTGTGCTAAGTGCTAGTTTTTTGCTAACTGTACTGAGATAGAGGACCTAAAATGTTGCTTCATGTAGATTTAAGTCTTAATTAGAAGGATGTTCTCAAGAAGGTTTCCAAAAACAAGGGTATCCAGATTAACAGCTAGGTTAGGGATTAGGGTTAAAAGTGTGGATTAGAGTTAGAATATGGGTTTGGGTTAGAAATAGGAGTTAGGGATTAGGGTTAGGGTTAGATTATGGGTTTGGATTAGGGTTAGGGTTGGAATATAAATTAGGATTTAGGTTAAAATATGGGTTTTGGGTTTGTTCAATTTAGATGATCCACTAAATTTCTGACTAGTAGGCTTTCTAAGGATAAGGTGATCACTAGAAAACCTAGAAAGTGATGAGAAATTGTAAAAGGTTAAGAAAAATCTGGATCCTTGACAATTTGAAGCAAATCATGTGATGTTTTTTATACCCCGCAGGTAAATCACGAAAGTTCATAGACAGGTTGTGAGTTCCTAACAGAGTCAGAATACATCATTTCATTGCATGACTATAGCATAGCCAGTCTATAGGAGGTTAAGTTATATGATGTTACATACCTATAGAGTGACTAAAAATCATCAATAACTTTAATTTTGGACGATTTGGAAACAGTTCAGGAATGTGGGAAACTCTCCTAACTCTGCTTTTTAGCAAGTCATATGCTCTCCTCTCGTCCCTAATCGTCCCTCACATAATAACAGAGTGTAAATATCACATGGTAGAAGGTGCACATGCAGACTGTATCAGTTGTAGTATAGGACAGAAGCAGGATATCAGATTTATTATATTCAATAATGTATTTATTTATTTATTTAGTATTTTATGGTTAAACAGAAGAAACAAAATACACTGTACATCATTTCAGTCAGTTTTAAAGGCTATTGTAGCTGCATCCTTTAACATTTTTTAAGGAGGACCGGCAGAAAAAAAAATTATCACTTTGTATTAGACATGAAATAGAAAAAAAAAATCAGTGCTTATTGGATTCTTTTCCTTTAAAACCTGTAAGAAATGACACAATAAACATTAGTGCTATCAAATCCAATTAAACCGAAAACCGCAGTGCTGAAAATTCAACTGTCTGCATATGATTCACAGCTCTACAGGGAACATAAGGGTGTACAAACATACACACACAGACACTATAGGCAATTTAGAAATGAAAAATCAACTCATGCTGCATGTCTATAGACTGTGGGAAAAGAGCTGGAATATTCACCAAGCACAGGGAGACCATGCAAACTCCACATACACAGACTTGAGACGAGATTCGAACCTCCAAACCTGCTGGTGCGAGGCAGAAGTGCTAACTGCTAAGCCAAACTATAAGAACAAATGTTTAAAAAAAACAAAAAACAGTAAAGCAATATTAGCTTTACATGTTTGTCATACGAAGGATGTTCAAGTCAAACTGGGACTTTTGATGAAACTCTTAGTTGCAGTAAAATATTTGAATGATGCAAACGTTTTAAAGAAGGCCTTACATCCATGAATGACGATCCAAGCTGAGGTGGCAGTTGTTGCTGTTAATATTCAGTGAGTGGAGATGCCTCATCCTTGAAAATCGACGGATAACTTAACCCCAGAGATGCATCTGTCTGTGGGAGCTGTACACACAATCATTCACTAACACCACTTGCACGTTACAGGAACTCAGCTGGTAGTTACTGCCCTGTCCCCAGTGCAATTTCACATGTTTGGGTCATTAAAGGAGTTCCTGGGAGGCCAGCGTTTCAGATGTGAAGCGGGCAGTCCGATCATGGCTCCGACGTACTGAGAAAACTTTCAACCTTGATGAAATACCGGGATAAGTGCATTAGTGTATCATTGGATTATATAGAGAAAAAAGGGTGTTTTTATTCTCATAATCAAAAGTCTAGTTTGACTTGAACACACCTCATATTTCTCAGTTTTATTCAAAGTATATGTTTAAATTTTATTAAACCCACAGTACGTATCATGTAAACTGATTCCCTGAGACCGACCTCTCTCCCTTATACATAATACAATGTGTTTATTTGGAAAATGTTTAAAAAAAAAAACATGAAAGGACAAAACAATAATAATAATAAACATGCAGTGAGTCAGGTCGATTAAAGATTCTGTTCTGTTTATTTATTTTTATTTGCGAGAGACTTTTTATCTGCTTCCCAAAAACTTAACCAAGTGTGTGACATTCAATATATTTTTGATTTCTAACAAAATAATCCATGTAACACGTAAGTACAGTACGTGAAGAGTCCGATATTTTGGCCTCGTAGCTCCGGTGGAAAAAATAAGGAAGCAGCAAGAACACGAGTACAATAAGTTGGTAGTGGGCCGTCGCTCCAGTTAAACAGGTCTTGCAGGAGTTGAGCTTGTGCTTGCTGCACGCGCTTGTTAATTGTAAGCATGCTTCGCTTGCGGTTCATCCCGTAATGGCTTGCACATGCATGGCAGCTCTTCAGTGAACGTCTGCTAATGCATGCCACAAAGTGTTTGATTCGCAACATTTTCCTGCCTCGTCCTGATCGATGTGCTCAAATGTTTTCCAACGTGAATCATTAAAACATAATGCATGCTGTTCCCTCGGTTTCAGATTTAATCCCATTTAAAAGATTGATTGCTATTACCGAAAAATTTCTGAGTCTGTGTATTTATTTATTTATTTATTTTTTCATTTTTAAATCCTGCTCTACAGCTGGTGGTTCGCTGTCTGGGCTTCGATACACGTGTGACCATCCTGGGTCACGTCCAGAGAGGAGGAACTCCATCAGCCTTCGACAGAATCCTGGTGTGTGATCACTCCTCGTACCGCGTTCACTAACACTGCCACAAGCTGCCACTTTTAGTCTAAGCGCATTAAGAGATTTGGAGTGGTGAGACTTTACAGACGTGTCTCTTCATCATGAGGAGGAGAGAATCTGATGTGAGGCGATTGAGTGATATTACTGAAATTGTAATACATTAATGCAGATTATCACTAATAACTTTTAGCACTGATAATTTATAATTATTTACACAGCATAAATTTACATTTTGCAAAATCAAAGACCATAAATATAGGCACAATTATTTTAGTTCTAATATTTTACTTTATAATAGTATCATCAAATTTTATTTCATCTTAATAACATTTTCCGTAATTATAATATTTTTTTCTAGCAAATGATCTGCCAATAACCTAAGATCATTTCAAGCTGAGCCTTATTTACTGTGCATATGGGTTTAATAATCATATTTTCATTAAACATTTATATCATAATAATAAATATTGTATAAATAATCTTTGGTAATGTACAGTAACATGTAGCTGAAGCTACAGGTATTGTAAATACATTGTGTACTATACTGTATATTTTAGTGTTTTTGTTTGTTTGTTTGTTGTTAAACCATTAAAAAAATTATTAAATGTTAATGTCATGTAAACTGATTTCCCGAGATGAAAACATGCAGGATGGTACCACATACGGTGTTCTGATCGGAAAAAAAATTATTAGCAAGCTTGAAATAAGCATGAAAAAAAAAGCACTTTTATTTTTGATTCGATTTTTTTTTCTATTTTCTAACATATATCCTTGATTGAAATCATACATGTGGTATATCTATCTATCTATCTATCTATCTATCTATCTATCGTGTGAATAGTTTATAGTGCACCACCTGCAGGATTATAAAGGAACAGCAACATTTTACTACTTCAAAGAATATAATGCTATTGCAATGTTTCTGTGCATATTAATGTAAATGTATTTATTTATTTGTTGTTTATTTTATGTGTTTATGTAATTGTGTGTGTGTGTGTGTGTGTGTGTGTATGTGTGTGTGTGTGTTTTGTTTAGGCCAGTCGTATGGGCGTAGAGGCCGTATTGGCTCTGCTGGAGACCACGGCTAACACACCGGCCTGCGTCGTCTCACTGTGTGGAAACCAGGCTGTGAGGCTGCCTCTCATGGAGTGTGTGCAGATGGTACGCAGTGTGTGTGAGTGTGTATGTGACATTTACCGCTTTGTACGGACCAAAAAAATGATCAAATGTCTACACAGTCACCCAGGGAAGATTTCAGGTGGTTGCAGGTGCTGTGCATTTCTCTGACATATTTAGGGCCGATGGGAGACGACGACACCCGGAGTGTATTCCTTATGTCCGCTCTGATCCATAATTTCTTTTTCGTCGCGGTCGCTACAGACGACCCCGCTTCACAAAGATAGCTTGTTGGAAATGGAAGCAGTGTTCTTATTGATTTGTGTTGATCTCAGTATATTCAGATTTTTATTTTAATCTGGAACGTCTGTAGAATTGAAGATGTCTTAAATATACTTCTACATAAGCCGCATGTGTTATACAGAGCGTGTGGATCACCTGTGATTTAGGCAGGATTATCTTTTAAATGCAGCTTTATTTTTGTCAACAGTTAAAAAACGTTATCGTCGTTATCAGTGTCTCTGCTGCTGTCTCATCACTGGACATTTTCTCTTTTTTACAGAAGCTCTCCAGAGACGTTTGTTTTTTACTATTTTTATCTAGAGTTTGTAGAGCTTGTAACATGAGCTTAGTTTTATCGGGTATCAAAAGCTATATATATTCTATCTGTTCAGCCCGGTACCAGATCATCCAGGGCCCAGTACCGGTCCATGGCCCGGTGGTTGCTAGAGATTATATGAGTCAAAAAATATTCAGCCAGTTGTGCGGATCATTTTTTACTCACGCTCGTACTTCAATGGCAATGCGTTAGACCACTGATCCTGAATGTGAACATCTTCAAACCTTCTGCTTTGTCTTAACAGACCCAGGAGGTACAGAAGGCCATGGATGAGAAGAAGTTTGAAGAAGCTGTAAAGCTTCGTGGCAGGTACAGTAATAAACAAATAAACAAAAACAGGTACATAATGAACAATCTGTGCAAGCTGAAATCCAGAAAAATATATTTAATGATTTTGTTTTGTTTTGTTCTTCCCTCTGTCTAGGAGTTTCGAGAACAATCTAAGGACCTACAAGCTCCTGGCTCACCGCAAACCAGAATGTGAACTTCCACATGTGAGCCTTCCTGTGATTCATAGCTCATGAACAAAGGGCTGGGTGTTTATTAGTCACAATGGTCATGTTTCAGTTTTTTTTTCCAGCAGCAGGGAGGCGTAATCGGATCCACATGTCTTTTTTTTTTGTTTTTCTTTTCTTTTGTTTGTTCTTGTGGATCATATTGTACTGCAAACAGGTTTGAAGAGGAGGATGGGGAGGAGATAAGATCTGATGTCTTGGAAATGGCAGTGTAGGAGAGTCGGAGATGTTGTTTTAGTCAAAGTCTCTCTCTCGCTCTCTCTCTCTCTCTCTCTGAATTGTTTAGGTGATAATAACTCCTCATAAGGTGTTAATAGATCACCTGATAAAACACTTCCTTCAACGCCGCCCTGTCAGCTTGAATATTATTATTAGCTCTGTGTTTAAAATAACTGCAACAGTCAACAGTTAGTTTATGATGAGCGTCTGCGGTACAGGCCTTTGTGTGTTAGCTGTGTAGTAGTCATACATTTATTAGATAATAAATATAAATAAATAGAGTGCATTAATATAAACATGTGGCTTATCTTACTGTGGTCAGACCTGCTTAAAATTTGGCTAAAATTGCTGTGCCTAATGTAAATTTGTTTATTATTATGCATTATTTATTGAATACTTTTTATGCCATGTTTGATCATGAGAGTCAGATATCGCCCAATTAATATTAGATGTTTATTTTATATATACACAACAAATGGGAAAATGCAGCTTGTTTCATCAGTCGGTATTTTCTATTCCCGCTCAAATGAATGTGCACATGGTCTAGACCTGCTGTATGGAAAATGCACAGCAAGGAAAATATTTCAGCTTCAGATGAATAACTTGCACAAGCTTTACTTTAATAATCTGAATGGAAATCCCAGAAATTACCGTAAGCACCTATGAAAGACATGTCTGAATATAGAGAACGTTCCGAGTGGTAATATTCAACGCAAGTCATTGCATCATTAGGTTGCAGACTCTACAACAATCATCCAGAAGTTATGATCATCAACGCAATTCTGTATGTGTATAAGATTCGTGGAAATTCAATTAGGATAGTGAAAATTTAATCAAGTTCTAAGATCCATTCCTAAACCACATTGCATACTAGCAAGAGGATTGATGTAGGGTTTTCATAATACTGGAAATAAAATACGTATAATATTGATGGGAGGGAATTAACTAGTGAGACACTGAAACCTGATGAGCTAATTTGCTGTAAAAATTATTTAAAGGATCACTTCTGTCAGATGTTTATCATACTGTGTTTTCTCTCTCTGTTTCTCTTTAGAGCAACTTTAACATTGCGGTGTTGAACGTTGGCGCTCCAGCAGCAGGCATGAACGCAGCCGTACGCTCGGCCGTCAGAGTGGGCATTAGCGAGGGGCACAAAATGTTCGCCATCAACGACGGCTTCGAGGGCTTCTATAAGGGACAGGTAGACGTAGACACCCGCATCTTTGATCTTCATGCGATTTCGTATCATGAATAAACATTATTTATAATACAGGTAGTCCCCGACTTACGAACATTCGAGTTACGAATTTTCCGCAGATGCGAACAGACCGCTGGAACAAATCATAGAAGTAGCTCACTTGTATTGTGTGAGTGCACCAGATACCAATATTTACAATTATATACAATTGTGTCAGTGTGTAAATTAATGTATAAAATGTCTAAAGTCCGGGGCCCAGAGAGAGCTGATTGGCCGAGCTCTCTCCCTCTCTCTCTCTCTCTCAGAGGGGAGGAGGGATGGGTGGCGCTCTCACATCAGTGACGATGCTAGCCGATCATGTCTGTCAGAAGTAGTTGTTGGCTGACATGACGTGTCTCGGTGGAAAGACATGACAGCCTTGATTGGGGAGTGGCCTAATGATGTGTTGTGATTGGCTACGACTAAATTATGGGAGAAAATCTGAAAATTTAAAAATGAAATGGAGAGAGTATATTGGACCAAAATGTCATTTCTCTAGGACCACATTATACTGTAGTACACAGATCTACACAATGGCTAAATATACAGCAGAGTGAGAGGAGTGCAGGACAATAAATGCACAGATCAGTACAATATGCACAGAACAGTCAATACACAGGACATGAGCTGTAATCTATGAAGTAATATAGTAACCATTTTGGCAGAAAGCAACATTCATTAAATGAAAATACCTTCATACAAATCTTTATACAGTATGCACTACTGAAAATAAATAAATAAAATAAACAAAACACATGTAGAGACATGTAAACATAGACTTTTTTAAAACCCTTTGATGCTCACTAAGCTCTTCATGTTGCGTGTGTATTTAGCACAATAAATACCGTACCGAAATACAAAGCAATTCTAATGTTCAGAAAGCTGTCTGTGGTCTTGAGAAGAATGAATTATGTGAATGTAAAGCCTGCGTGTAATGTCTTACTGGCTCATGTAAAATATGAAAACTACAGGGCATCAGCGCCCCACCGCACATCCTGAAAAGCCCCACTCTAATGCCATGTGAGCGGGTCACACAAATTAATATCAGAGCTGCCGCTCTGTGACCTCTGACACCACGCCTCTGATCTTGTGCCGCATCAGACAGATTACACGGATTACCGGATTAGTTTACACCAATAAGCCTTACTACTGCGCAGCCCGCAGTACCGCTCTGAGCTGACAGTGGGCGACGAGTGACAACATGCAAACTCTCCGGGTCATAGAAGATAAACATGTCGGAAGTAATTATTTACTGATTACATTAATTACTTTTGTCAATGGAGTAGATAAAATCTTAATCCACCATGAATCTCGATGTGGACACCCAATCGAAAAGAGAATTAAGAGCGCTCGGAGATGAAGCGAGGCCCTTCATTAACTACCAGTTCCAACTTTCCATCCAGTATCGATCCATACATTGATCCAGCAAGTGTGGATAATGTTGGTTTGACCCAGTCACGGATGAATTCACCAGGCCGAGCACCGTCAATTAGCCAGTCTGATGCAATTCCCCTTTTACCCGACACTGAACATGTGTTTGTGTGCTGTTTCAATTTAGGGAAGGTGTTACGAAGATACTGGCTCGATGGACCGGACGGATGGAGTTTCTAATCTTAATAATTAATTTAGAGTTTTATTTAAAATAATAAAGTTAAATAGATCTAGTCCTGTGGGCTGCTATTGAATTGGAGAAGTTATTATTATTCATGAGTAGAATAAAGAAATCAACCCAGAGCTTTTAATTCAGCGACCGGTGTATTCATAATAGACTTGTATTAAAAAATATCCACTAAAAGTCAGTTTTCTCTTTCACGTTCACATCGAATCGCTACGGCTTTATAATTACCTTTGTATCTTGTGGCAAAAAAAAATAAAGAAATAAAAATCAACATCCTTACATCATGATTTATTACACCGTACACCGTAAGGATGTTTTTCTTTAGATAATATGTGACTTTTTTATAAGAAGTAAAAGGAAACCGTATTAGGATTGTTTTTTCATCTCAATCCAAATGGCCGTCTACTTTATTACCAACATCATTAAACATTTTTTTAAAAGTTTGTTTCATTCATTCGTTGAGCATCAGGATCTGACTGGTGTGCTGGTGCTGCAGTTAAAGCTGCTGGCGCTCTCAGCTTTTGTATTCAGGTCCGTCCTCTCCATTTTGTAATTCAGACCTGTTTTGTTCTGTCTCTGTTTCAGATAAAAGAGATTAAATGGGGAGATGTAGGGGGCTGGACAGGCCAGGGTGGATCTCTGCTAGGAACTAAAAGGTAATTATTACACCGTGCAGACATTTGTCGTGCGCTTGTGACAAGCGTGTGCCGCTAAGGCGCTTTTGATCTAATTAACTTCCCATAAATGTACCCGAGTCCATGTCTTCGCCCTCTTTCCAGGACACTGCCTGCTAAGCACGCCGAGAAAATTGCTGAGCAGATAAGGAAATATAACATAAACGCACTGCTGGTCATCGGAGGATTTGAGGTATGTGAGTGAAGTATACGTGTAGTGTACAATTGTAGGGTTTACTGATCTTAGAATTTATAAATGTTTGTAGTTATACGTATACATCACTAGATATTTGGGTAACACTTTATAATAATGATATTATATTACTTAACCTGCAGTGATGTACAAAAGCCTTAATCCACTCCTCATTGCATTATATCAAATTAAATGAAATTATGTAGATTAAATAATAAAAAGAATGTGAACAAATGTTTTGCTGTGACTGTAGATTTAGGTTGTTTGTGTAACGTCCTCAGCAGCGACCTCATTTCCCCTCTCGTCTGTTCCAACCACTCAGCCTTCAGCATCACCAGTACACTAATCACAGTTTCTCGCTGGTTTATGCCTTAAGTTAGATTGTTTTTTTTTTTTTATGCTTTAGTGATTTATAGGTCAACAAACAAAAAGCATTCCATTCAGGTAGAGGGACTGGACTGAAAAGTCCTTTATTCCTCAAGACTACACAAAAAATACAAGAATGTCTGATTCTTTGTAAGCAAAATATAAAGAAATGAGGGGGGGTCAAGACTTTTGCACAATACGCTATACATATATACATAAAATATCACAGCAACATGATAATTTGGTGTGAAATTATCATCTTAAAGTTGATTATTTTGCTGTACCAGCTTGTGCTGAAGTGCTTTATTCCTCTTTTACTACTATGTAAAATATGGCAACAATTACAATTTTTACCAATTAATGAATGACACAATATTTTAAATTAATTTTTGATTATATTTAATCTTGCATTACAGCAATTATTTCACAAGAGTCTCTTTTTTGTCTCTCTTTAAGTAACATTAAAGTCAGCTTTCCCTGTGAGTGCTGACGCTGGAGACTTCTTTAATAAATGATAAATAAACGCCTCCTTTTAGAACAGGCCTACATATTCATTGTTAAATAACATGTAGCTTTAATCTATTTATCTATCTATGTACTAGACTTTCTGTAAAGCAGGTCTGTCCCTATGACTAAGCTAACACAATTACGTATTAGAACGAGCGTATTAATACCAACCTGCGTCGTTTAACATGACACAACATGATATTTAATAAAAATGGATCCATTAAGAAAAACCGAGCACTCAAAGCCAAGCGATGAGATGTCTTCATTTCAAAAGGGAAAAACCCTCAGATAAAATTAAATATAATTTATTTTTTATGATTATAAAGTGTTATCAGAATTACGTTAGTATAGTTTCTTATATTTGACTCATTTTAATCATATTGAATGACAGATGTGTTTCTGTAATCGTCTTTTCTCCGTGTGTGATGTAGTAGTTTTGTCTTTCTTCATTACATGTGGATCATTTTATTCTGCCCTCATTGGTTCATCTTCCACAATTACTTTTTAAATGTTTAAATGTTGTTATACTTTGATTTATAACATTGACATATCATTAGATTTAGGAGGAGAACCATGAGCAGCAGAATGTCTCTAGTAAACATCTAGCCTTTTATTCTAACCCCATCTTCTCTGCAGAGAAATTGAAAATTTTCCAGACATGCCTACAGTTTGAGTGTGTGTGAGATAGTAAAAAAGTGTGTATATATAGTACTGTATATATATTAACTTAGAATTAATCTTCTGTATAAACCTGTATGTATTTTCCTGTGTTTGGAGTGGTACCTTTGTTCCTGTCGTGCTCTCCGTCGTGATAGACCTGGCTCTTCCCTCGGCTCCATCCCATTTCCCTTCTCTTTCATGTCTCTTGTCCCCCTGCACACTGCCCTAACACACTTCCCTGCACCCGGCTCACTTCCGAGCAGCACTAAACCCGTGGCTCTGCCGTACCCCGCAGGCCTACCTTGGGATCTTGGAGTTGTTAGCAGCCCGTGGAACATGTGAGGAGTTGTGTGTGCCAATGGTCATGGTGCCAGCCACAGTCTCCAACAATGTGCCAGGCTCAGACCTCAGCATTGGCGCAGACACCGCTCTGAACGCCATCACTCATGTAAGTGCGGCTGGTCACCCCGCCCACAATCACACGAGCCAGACATAACAGAGGCTTCAGGTTACCAGTTCCAGCCTTCAGTTTACCAGCTTTATCATAGTAATCTCTATACATACCAAAGCTTTAAATAAATGAATTATTGCAACATTGGGATGATTTATGAAAAGCTACAGATAGGTCAGCTACAAATAATTTACAGTATATTTAATTTCAGCAGTCACAAAAAACTGTTTTGAAAAATGAAAATTGTACAATTTTTAAATAAAAACACTGCGAAAAATGTCTTAGATAGTCAAATGTACTGTATAAGGAAGACGATTAGGGCCAATATTTTTTTTTCTCATAATTCTACAATTTTAT
>JAOTRS010000044.1:7656866-7673205 GCA_028565755.1 Dinotopterus cunningtoni
AAAGAGTCTCCAGTTTCAATGCTTTGCAACATCAGTAGCTTGTCCAGCATTTATTCCAGTTTCTTACCAATGTTTTTATTATTATTATTATTATTATTATTATTATTGTCGTTATTATCTTTTGGCTAATTCCATCAAGGGGTTGCCATAGTGGACCATCTGATACACATACAACTTGGGACAGGGTTTAGCCTGGATGCCCTTCCTGACACAACACTTCTATTTTATCCAAGCTTGGGACTGGTACTGCATCCAGTGGCTGGAGTTTGGGCATTGGCAGGGAATTTATTGAACCCAAACAAAAGGCCTACCATCCCATGTCATGTGAAAGACATGGCATTGGATAAACCTACCATTATTATTATTATTATTATTATTATTATTATTATTAAAAAGTTATCCATTCTTCAGTTATATTAAAACTTCTGTTGGCCGCACTGTCTTATCAGTGCTTTCCGTTCAAGGCCTGTCTTTCCAGTCACTGCCATGCAGGTGTGAACGTGTTACTTCACTTCATTTGTAACTACGTTGTGAACAAAAATGGATGCCCCACTTGTGATTTACACAAAAGAAGAGCAGAATGCAGTGATTCGTTTTTTTTGTGGTCTGAGGTTGTACCTGGTGGCGGTATTTACTGAAGACTTTGCGTGCATTATGGAGAAGGTGTATGTATGTATGAATGAATAGATGTATGAATGGATAGAAGTTCAAAGAAGGTTGCACAAGCGTTAGCCATCAAGAAGGAGCCGGACTCCCAACCAAGTGATTTTGCTCCATTTGGTCTCCTGAAAGCAGCCCTACGAGGATGAAGATTCACTTCTGATGGAGAAGTGCATTCATGGTTCACAGCTCAGCCTGAAATATTTTTAATGACAAAAAAAAAACAAAAAAAACGAAAGCTTATTGACAGATGGGCAAAGTGCATTGAAAAGCAAGAAGATTAGGTCAAAAATTATGTGTTGTATTTGTCTTTTTAAAAAATTAAATAAAATAAATTCTACAGCTAGAGTGCAGGTAATTTTTACTCACCCTCATATTATTATTATTATTATTATTATTATTATTATTATTATTATGTAATGCCTCTCTAAAGCTGCTGTAGTGTAGAGTGTATGCAGTTGACATCACTGCTTCGCCTGTTTTCTGGACTGCTGCCATTTCATTCATTCAATCTTTTAGCTAGCTTTATGGTTACAAAACCATAAACGCCAGAGAAGTGTTGTCTGTTTTAATGTTTCCAGCAGAAATAATACTAAAAAAAAAAAACCTAAAACATTTGTGCAGAATCCCTGATGTCTCTGACTCGGACTACAGATCCAGGTGAAATTTACTATGTTGGATTGTTCAATATGTCTAACATGATGTACTGCGGTTGACATTGATCTATCTGCTTTGTGCTTTTAGTGGCGTTCCTTTGTTATATTTTATCCTCCAAATATTTTGTGCAAAAGAAGGGTATCTGATTTGTTCTTATATTCTAAGTAAATGCAAATCCTAAAATTAGGAACACAAAGTGATCATTTTTCTTTTAAAGCCTAGAGACTTAAATCTGCCAGCCTACTATTTGCCCGTTCCACAGCAACACTCCTTCTCATTTAAGTTAAATTAGCTCCTACACAGTAAAATCCCCAGACCTGATTTAACACCTTGAGACTTAATTTGAGTCTAACTGGACCTATATAAACATAGTAGTGTGTTAATTCCACACTCTGGAAGTTAATATAACAATCGGGACTTTGCTTTGTAATCATGATCATTTATTAAAATCAGGATTGAATTACAGCAAAAATTACAGTATTGTAGTAAATATAACATTGTTCAGATTGCTGCCAAATCATGGTGCATACACTCTATAGACTAATTTTAAACATAAACTATGGAAATGCAATAATTGACAATGACTTTGGTATAAATATATATTTTTTAACACTTTGTAACATGCTGCTATGGCAAGGTAATGTCATATCACCCCATTGAGTTTCCCCATCATATGTTGTTATACAGTAAGTACACCGATTAGTTAAAAAAAATACACTATAGTTATCGTATACTTTGTCCTTGTATTTACTGTAAGTATCGAGTAATGCTAATACTGAATCAAGTACTGAAAGCCATATACATATCTTGGCTTTCACATTCTGATGAGCAAACAATTATGCAAACTCATCTGTTCCAATAAAATAAATAAATATATAAATAAATAAATCATTCAAGGTCAAGAACTTTTATTAGTGTGGCATGGCTCCTGGTGCCAGACAGGGTTGCTGAATTTTTTAGAAACTACTATTTTCCTAGACATTTTACACACAACATTCTAACAACCTTTGCAGTTCTGTGGATTGAAAACCCTTTTTGATAAGATAAATTGGAGAAAAACGTCCCGATTTAAGGTTCAGAAATGGATTAGGTAATTCTCTGCAACTATGATGAGCAGAAAAGCATCTTAGAAGACACAACATACCAAACCTTGATGTAGATGGTTATATTCCCCTCCTGTCAGCCAAGAACAGAAATCTGAGGCTGACCATGGGCATTGACTCAAACTGCACAGCTGAAGAGCAAAAGTCAAATCATTTGGGTTTATTTCTATTTCTCAACAGTCCAGTTTGCGTAAGCCTAGGAAAGCCTAGGTATACTGTAGTTACATGCATGACAGTTCATAAAGCATGTGTGTAGGATTTATTATTTAAAATTAGATTACATACTGTAACACTTCATAATGATTAGTGGGTTAATGCACAATAATATATTAACTCAGGTGTTTATGAAGATCCATAAAACCTTATTTCAGGTTATCATGTTACTGGCTTTAGTTGAATATAAACCTAAGTAAAAAAAAAAAAAAAAAAGAAAAAACTGTTAATAAAGCACTTAGTGCACTCTGAGTACTGTTTACAGTGTTTTAATTAAATGAAAAAAAATAATAAATAAATAAAACTTTGTACTGTGTGCCCTCAATATTCTAACTTTATATTTAATAAACGAATTAACAAGCATAACAAACAAGCATTTAGACAGAAATTGTGTTTGCTTATTTCTTTATTCATTTTTACTAATATGAAAGTGATTACAGCTTCTGCAGTGTATTTATTCAAACGTGAGGTTGTGTTTGATTCCACAGTGCACTTAAACAGTGCTCCCTCTTCAGGGAATATCGGTTAAGATAACTTCCTTTGACAAAGCTCTCTGTTTGAAATACCCTGCTATGTCATTTTTCACCCTGCAACATCACAAGGTATACATCGCTTCCTACTTTTGTTACCCTGGTAAGTTATACCACATCGGATACCTGATGCTCCTATTGCGGCAATTTCACACTATTAAAATAAAATATCTTATATAGTGTATATTAAAACAAAGATTGACTCCATTAAAAATAGCCTATATCATTTTAATGTAAGTAACATGCTAATAAATTATATTTACAATTTTAATAATTTACAAGACATTATGAAGGTGTTCTGGTGCCTTTCTATTGTAGCTTTACTGTGGGATCGTGTGGGTGGTTTTTTGGTCCAGTAGACATGGGTGACCCTTAGGTGCTCATGACCGTGTCACCCATTTGCTGTTGTATAGTTGGTGATTAATGTTATTCAGATTAGCTGGAGGTGCTGTTAATGTTATGGCTGTTTGTTCTTCTGTAAGCGTTCCTAATCCTAATGAAGTCTGTAATGACTTAATGGCATAATTCTATATTATGTGTTATGTACTGCACCTTCTTTATAAACGCTTGATTCAAGTACAATTAAGTACAGTATGTAAAAATAAAACCTATTAATTATCCCTTACAGTCTTCAGTGTGCATGTGATAATTTATAATATTTAAATCATAAAGCCATGCTTTATTAAACTGCTTTTAAGCACTGTTTGGGTATTAGGCATGCTATAATGCATTTTAATTAATTACAAATACACCAATCTGGTAGAATCTTTAAAATATAATGGACATGTTTCCATTTGAAGATAAACCTACAACTAAAACATTTTTTTTTCTCAGTTTTCCTTTAGGCTATAATAAACTCCAAGACAACCTTTTGTCCAACATCTGTACAACAGTCAAAGGGGTGGGGGAGAAACGATTTATTTTTTTTAAAACAAGCTTGCCATAATTGTGACAATTACTGTCCTCTGACGTGAATAGGATGATTTCTTTTCACAACCTCATAAACGTCCTTGTGTGCCTGTAATTGCACAATATTTCCTTTTGCCCGAGTTTGAAATAATAAAGCTGTTCTCCGCACGCATTCCTGTTTGTTTACGCGCCGACTTTCCCTTGTTCACCGGCTTTTAAGTGCACTTTGAATCCCATTTTCTTCAGAGGTGCTCTTAGCATAAGTAAGCCTAAGTAGATGATGTTGAACCTTGTGCATATTAAAATGCGAACGGCAATAAGGATCTCCAAGCCGTGATTCCAGTGATTAAAGAAAGCAGAGCAGTGTGTCGTGCATAACGCGCGCCTTCTGAACTCAGCAGCTTACTCTCGACACTACTCTGAGTGTCTGCCAATAATTAAAGGCATGTATCAAAACAACAGGAAATGCATGTTGTGGTGGTAGAAGCATTTAGATCTCTCACAGATCTCCTTAATGCCCAGCAGTGATCGATACCCTTTTAAAAACAAATGGACATCTCTGAAAGCCCAGATGGCCACTTTCCCAATTATAAGTCCATGTGGATTTTCAACCTCATCCTGGCAAATTCGGTTGGCTGTTTTTACATTTTGAATAACAATCAAAGTGCTGATTTTCTGCTCTATATTTTGTTTGAGTCAGAGCTGGAGTACAAAGATTTCACTGTGGAAAATTTGACCTGGTGCGTGTTTAAACATTCTCTGCCTCTTTGTCACATAGCAGTTTCTGACGCTGCTTGCGGCTTCGTCTAAGGAAACCATTTCCTCCATTGTTTCACTTGTAGTGGGCCGGAATCAAACAATCAGTAAACTTCAGAGACTACACAAAACTGACCAAAAGAAGAAGTCTAAAACATCTGCGAATCTGTTTACACACACATACACAGAGCACATGCAATATAACATTAGACAGTTTGCTACATTTAACTTGAATGCGATTTTATTGTTTAAGACTATCAGGTTTAATAGAAACATGTACACTGGTGACAAATTCATGGGCACCCAAGGTTCAACCGTGCCCATAGGGACCAAAAGCCACCCCACATGTTCCGATCTCACAGACAAGCCAATGCATCACAAATTGCCAAAAAGTAGATGCTGGCAATAATAGAAAGGTGCCAGAACACACAGTCCACCACACCCCGCACCACAGCATCCAAACTCCTCAGATACCAATCATATTGTGCACCCGTGAGACACAATGGACAAACAAGTCTGATCCATGGAGGCCCCTACAATCCAAAGCATCCAGAGGATTTGCTTCCAATGTCCTGGTGCCAGAACACCACAACATACCCTCAGGGGACTTGTATCTGATTCTGCTTATTTACATTGTACAAATATTTAATGAGCTAATCGTGTGACAGTGGGGTAATGCATGGTATTATGCAGGTACAGGTCAAGAGCTGTTCACTTTAGACACCAGAAAAGGGAAAAAATGTGATCTTGGTGTCCTGGACCATTGCAGCCAAATGGACTGGTTTAAGTATCTAAGAAACTGCTGCTAAAGACAACAGTCTCTAGAGTTTATGCAGAATTGAGTGGGGAAATAAAATTGATCCGTTCTGTGGGCTTAAACCATTGTTGATGAAGGACGTCAAATGGGAATGACCAGGTGGAATGTATAGCAACTCAAATAATCACTGGTGAACAGAAAAAACATCTAAAAAAGCCCATAAATTTATATCTTCTTAAAATGTTACATAGAGTGTTTGGATTGTGGACATCCCTGATATACACATAATCAACATTCTTGGCAGTTTTCAAGTGATTCATGCTTAGGATTTTAAAATTCCACATTCTTGATCTTGGATCCACCCAGCACATAGAGGGGTCCCACCCTACTGTGCAAGGGTGTGTTTCAACTCCAACTTGGGAGAGAAAGAGAGAGAGAGAGAGAGAGATCCTGCAGCTGTCAACATGTTCTTATGTTGAACAGATGTGTAGACACTCCCCCACTCCCCAGCCCCACACTCTCCTCCATAGCCTGAAGTCAAACACACGCATGCTCTCCCAGAAGCAAAACAATCATTTGGCGTAAATTTTTGGGATGCCAGAGATACTTGCAGCAGCCATTACATGCTAAAGTCCAAATCATAGTAATAGAAGTATGATCATTCTGCACATGGCCTAGAGTAAATCCACTTGGCACTGAGGCCCTTAGCAAGTCACAATGGCAAGAACACTGTACTGTATTTATTCTCCTGGAGTTGATTTCAGTGTGTGTGTGTGTGTGTCTAATGGCTGCAGAGCGTTCCAAGTACATAGCTGGAGCATATCTGTGTCTCTGTGAAAGAAGAGAGAGAGGATTTTAAGAGATTAGATCAGCCAGTAAACTCCCATCGCCCCCGTTTGGCTAGTAATGGGGTAAGGGTCAGTGTCCTACGCTCATTTCCAGCTCTGAGGAAATGTATTGTTGAATGTTGCTCCAGGTTGTCCACCAAAGGTCTGAATGGGCTGCTGGATGAATCAAATGAATCAAAGAATTTGATGCATTTGTTCAATATATAGAACCTGGATGGAGTTTTGATGTTACAGTGAGTAGTGTCATCGCATCAAAGCCCCTACCCTTATCCAGCATTCCCAGTTTAATTCTGAGCTCAGGTTTATGTGTCCGTGTCACGTTCCTTTGCATTTTCCTTCCACCTACCAAAAACATGCCAGTATGAAGATGTACTTAATTTCCTGAAGGTGTATGGAGTGTGTGGATGTGGTACAGTGAGATGGCCTGGTGTCCCATACAGGTGTATTAGTTCATTGGATCTCCAGATTCACTGTGACTCTGACTAGAACAATATGAATGAATGAATGAATGAATGAATGAATGAATAAAGGTTTTTGCATTGGTCTGAAGAAACTTAACACTGATTTTTGTGTTATGGATTTTTTTTTAAACATTTCAGTGAGTTGAGGTAAAGTGGTTGAAAAGCAATAAAAACCCCGACCCTTAACATAACCTTTGCAAGTTTTCAAATAAGTAAAAAAAAGTACAATACCTTACAAACGTCTTGAGCCATCCCTGATTTCTTCATTTTTTGCTTCCAAAGAGCCAGACGTTTTTATATTTTTCACTGTAGTCTTAAATAATAGTTCTCCAGCCTTTTCTGAAGGACTTCTTTGGCTCTCATTTTCAGTCAAGTCCCTGTACCTGAGCAGTTTCAAAGAAATATTTTAGTTTTTTAAGCCACACAGTGATTTATGAAGTAATCAAGTAATCAATCAAATCAAGTATGAAAAAAGCATCCATCTTTAGGCATGAACCAGTTAGGAACCGGTGCAGACAGATGATCAGGTTGGTGATTAGTATACTGGTGATGCTAAATGCTGAGTGTTTGGAACAGATGAAAGGGGAAATGAGGTCGCTGCTGAAGTTGCTACATAAACACACACTTTTTAAATTGTATCTTTAGGCACTTGGCTTCAAGTCGCAGTAAAACATTTGTTCCTGTTTTCTTTAATTTAATCTACATCTTCAAGATTTTTGTACAGTTCTTTAAGTCATTCAAACTGTGATTCCTTTTAAACATCAGACAAACACTGGGCGATAAGTTGGAATACGTTCGTGATGGGAAGCTAAGATATCAAAAAACGGATCATGAACACACATGTATTCACATTAAAATTTTAAAACAGCTAATGTACTGACATGGTTTTGGGAGGTGAAAGGAAACCTGAGAACCCAGAAGAGACCCTCATGGACATGGGAACAACATGTTAAACTCTGTACAATATCCAGTGGTAAGAGTTGGTCCTGAGGTTGTGAACTGAACTGAATGCAGAGCTACTTCTGACTTAAACTTTCTAGTCGCCACTTAACACTTTAAACATAAGAGATCCCTACAAAAAAATAAATAAATCAAAGACTGTGAGTGCCATTTACAATCTGCGTGACTCGTTCTTACAAATCTGTAACCCATCATTACTCATCCTGTAACGACAAATCAAAATGAAGAATGATTCTGGTCAAAGGAAGGAAATCAAAGTAAGGAAACATAAAGTTAGGATTCGTTAAAGATCCGTGTCTGAGATGAGGTGAATAATTCATAGCAAATTACCTTTCGATCGTGGCCTCATGCAACATTTTATCATTCCATTAGCCGGCGAATGCTGGTGACAAATATTGAGTAAAATGTTGTTTTTCATGATGACTTAAACCAAGGATTGATAAGGATCTCCGTATTAAGTGATTTATTGGATGTCTTTATGTGTGCACCCTATTTAGGCATTTGGTTTGTAAGCAAAATAAACAACGGAGGTTTAAAAAAAGAAAAACGCGAAAGCAGATTTAAATTGACAAAGGTGGCCTCTGGTTGTTTTCTTGCCTTGGCAGTGATGGAGGTGAAAGAAACGGAAATAAGATGGAAATCTTGACTGATTAGATCCTTCATCCGAAATGCGGTCTACTTAAACCCAACCTGGCTGCTGTTTACTCATCTCTGTTTTGCTGGAGTTTAAACGGCAAGTTAAAAACTCACTCATTTGTATTGGTATTAGGTGTCAGATACATTCTGCTGTAATAACAAGGTTTCGTAGTAATGAGATTCTCCTGGTAGCGTGAACATGCTTATTCATTTCAGTAATGGTTATTGTGGAGGAACACTTTGAGGTTCCTTTCCTGATTGATTTTTACTGTGGTGCTTCTCGCTCACTTATTAGTGTACATCCAGCATAGTCTGCTCTGTTTGAAGTGGGATATGGGATGGCTGTTTGTTAACCGCTGTGCCTCTGGGCATTCTTCTTTTTCATGGGTCCAATTGCCTGCCGACCTCTTGAGTGCACGGAGCGTTCAGCGGTCAGGGATTTGGCCACTGGAGAGCGGGTCATGCTGTAATCTCCACTTAGATGAGTCATGCTAAGACCTTAGAGAGAAGAGTTTACAAGTGGATGATTACCTGAGCAAGCACAGGCTTGAGGATCGAGTCTCGCTGAACTGACTGTGTATATTCTCAATTCCTGACTGAGGAAAAAACATGCAGGGTTCATTTACACTTCATATCGCGTACAAGAACCCAAAGAGTGCATATATTCCACTTTATAAAATGTAAAGGCAAAGAGTTTTCGTCTTTTTCATTTCCTTGGACTTTTGCTCAATGGTTTATTTGTATAGAAGGACATTCTTGTTTTTTCCATACAAGAGTCAAAACACATTGGATCCTCCTTACACCGGAACATCCTCACATTTTTGTCTTAGTTAAAAAATAACACCATGGGACACTAGATATTTATAATTATAAAACATGAAATAATAACGATAATAAAAAAAAAAACACATGTATATTCAAAATATAGTGCCCTAGAACAAAATATACTGAACGTATTATAGGCAGCTGAAATGTAACACTTCTAGGACACAGACAGCTTAATCACAGTATATCCACAACATGGACAAATTAAATATAACAGATTTCTCACACAGAAAAACTGTGGCCTCTGTCCAGCACAGTACCCTTGAAACACCAGGGGCGAGGATTTGATTCCCACCTTATATCAATGTGTGTGGAGTTTGCATGTTCTTACCATGCTTGGTGGGTTTCCTCCAGGGACTCCAATTTCCTTTCACACTGGCGTTTCCAAATGGCCTGTAGTGTGAGTGTGCGAGGTTGTTTGCACTTGTGCCCTGCGATGGACTGCCATCCCATCCAGGGTGTACCCTGCCTTGTGCCCTGATTCCCCTGCGATATGATCCAGGCCTCCTGTGACCCTAAACAGATTAAGCGGAATAAAGAATGAGTGAGTGAGATAGCTGTGTAGATAGCTAGAACTTCCAAGTATTTGTCTTTAGAACATGGATAACTACAAGCTTCTTAATATCTAGAAGCTAGGAGGTCATTACAAAAGAGATATAGATAATAGAGAAAATTGAGTGCATATAAATAATCCCTAGGTAACACTAAACAATATACATCTAGAACTTATAAATCTGAAACATAACAGAAAATCTAGAATATGGAACATATAGAATATAGCTAATCCTGGAACCTGATGAATATTTATAAAGGCCAGATGGCATGATATAGATGTATATTACAACAGAAATGTAGTGTAATGTAGTAATAAACGGATTTACAATCTAGAAAGCCAAAAATATAATGATAATAATTACCCGACGTAATAGAAATTAAGCATATACTTATATATTTAGCTATCTCTGGATCCTGTTAAATATATCTTCTAGGAGTCAGAAAAAAAAGGCTATGTAGAACTGAACTCTGAAACATCTAGGACAGAATTTAAATATGTCTAGAACCTAGGCCCACAAAACAACATATACTGTAGTGTAACAATATAAAACATCAGCATCTGGATTAAACAGAAACCTAGAACATGGAGATCACTGGAACGGAATAAATACGGAGAAAAAAAAACTATGCGGTCAGAGATTTTAGATCTAAAGCAATGTTTCTTAGAATCTAGTACCTAGAGTATTTACAGTAGCATGTAGAGTAGTTGAACATAAAATAAATCTAGAAAACAGACTTTGGAAAACCTATTACATACATAGAACTTTCATCCGTACAATATAATTCTCATTTAGCATAGATTACTAGAAAGGAACAGATCTAGAATTTAAATGTTAAGGAAATAATGTAAAGGGGCTGAACTTGTTCAGCAACTACCACTGGTCAGATGCCCCATATGTTGTTCATCTGTGTCTTGTTATTTTATGTATTTATGTTCAGTCTCTGGGTCTGGCTTTTGTTCATGTGACTGATAGTTCCTGAGAGTTTATATATAGTTCATGTTCATGTTTAATGTTCATGGTGTGATTGTATAGGGTTAGCTTAGTAGCTACTGATCAGAAAGCAGAGGTTCAAACCCCAGCACCATCACGTTGCCACCGTTGGGCTCTTCAGCAAGGCCCTTCACCCTGATGTATCATCAGATTCAAAAGTAGTGATATATATATATATTTTTATGTAAGTCACTCTGGATAAGGGTACCTGCCAAATGCTGTGAACGTGTGTACTGTACACTAGCCACTGTGTCCATTATCTGACAGAAAGCCAGACACAGAAATGGTTTCATCACATTGTCTACTGTTGAAGCAGGTCTGGAAGCAGCTTAAGGAGAGGAAGCATGATCAGCTTTGGGCCCACTGTACAGTATATATGCAATATATACTGGTGCAATGCGGAAGGCTCAATTCCCACACAATGTACAAACACCAGCCACTGGATGCAGTGAAAAGCCTGGATAAAATGGAGGATTTGTGTCAAGGAGAGGCATCTGGCGTGAAACTTGTGCCAAGTTGTGCGAATCGTTTGGCCTGCTGTGGTGACCCATCGATGGGAGCAGCAATGACAACATGGTTGTAAGGAGTGGGTACTTCAGGAGTTTTCAAGAGCTTTCTATTGGGTTTAGGTCCTAATTAGAGACCTAATTATCAATATTACTTCATAAAATCAAGTTTTTTGTTTTGTTTTATTTTTTTACAGGGAAAACTATAATACAGTACATGGTATATATTGTTTTAACTCTTTTGGCCACCTCTGTATATGTGCGTTCCTTATAAAGTGGCCGGGCATTGATTTAAAAAAAGAAAAAAAAAAGAAAAAGATTTTCCAATAAAATCAAGTCAGTCTTTACATTTTCACTTGCAGTTAGCAAAATTGTGACACATGTATCATCCGTGTATGTGTAACATTATATGTGTACAGTTTCTGTTTCAGGTTCCGGCACACCGTAGACCATAAAGAAAGTGATAACAGGAATAAACCTATTTTGTGAAGCAATAAATGGATAAAAAAAGTATTCTTAATTGAATAAAAGAATAGAAATAATTGGCAAATTGCTGTAGGATAGGACAAGTAAAACACTCCCGGATGTGCTGTTATTGGAAAAATATCACTTCCTCGTGGTAACAGTAGCTCTGCTGCATCACACCACCTTGTCATTGATTTTTTCCCCCCTGTAACCTTAAGCTTTTAAGTGTTTTATTCCTTACTTCCAGGTTTTTTCACCACTTACAACAAATCAACTAATACAACCTGTGCTTAAGGAAATGGTGATAAAGACATGGTGATGTTTTGACATTGTCATTCAGACGCCTTTCTTTGTTTGCTCAGTGATTGACGCTTGTTGTTTTAAGTCGATGAAAGGCTCTTCTTCAGGACACACAAGGACACACACCGAAGAAAAAGAAACACAGGTGCAGAACATTTACTGCTTGAACGGAGTATGAAAGCATCATTGCTTTGTGTGTGTATGTATGTATGTATATGTGTGTGTGTGTGTGTGTGCGTGTGTGAGGTCAACTTTATCATTCACTTTTCATACGAGCGTAAAGCGCCACTGAGAGCCGACCTCGAAGCATTACTCTTACCCCATCTGATCAAATCAAAGAAAGGAACATGAGCTGATTCCTTATCTTTTTAAGATACCGCATTTCCCCTCGCACCAGAAAGCAAACAGAGAAAGGGAGAGCAAGAGAGAGAGAGAAGGAGCATTACAAATCATTTGATTACTTTGGGCTCAAATGGAAAAGACGTGGCGCAGCCACTACGCCGGGAGCTCTGCGTGCCGCGTCGAAATCACATTAAAGCCTGCAGCTTCTGCATTTGTTTTAAGATTTTAGAATAATTAACTGAGCTAAACGCTGTTATGGATGCAAAATGGGATTAAACGGGACATTACGAGTTCTTTAGATTGAAGACAAAGCAGAGCAGAAATGACTTTCTTTTTGATTTCACTGACTCAGAGCTCCCTTTCGCTCACGTTCCTGGCTTTTTTTCCTGGAACAGCAACGAATCTGTGCCATTTTGACAGAACATCTCAGGTCGTTAAGGCTGAGGTTGAGGTTGAGGTTAGATGCACGACTGGAGGTGTTCTTATGATCTACTAATTCATCCATGTTGTCATAGTTTGTTTAAATGCATGCACATTTCACATGGCATAAGTTTTCATACCAGGTGCGTTTGATAAAAAAAGAATTAAAAGGAGACAAGCTAAGCTTCACATTGTTTATGAATGTCTGGATAAGCAACATACATGACTGAATTATGACACCAGTTGCATTTTGATGCTTAAAGCTAATTTTTTTTTTTTCTTTCTTTGGAGCTGAAACCCTTTTCTCCACCAGTCTATGACTCTTGATCTATATGCGCAGGACATATCTAGCATTAAAATAGCCTTACTTTAATAACGCTTGAGACAAGGACAGTATGGCAGATGTTCCTCAATCCTTCCAGGCTCTACTATGCTAAAGGTGACATAACCAGGGGCTGTTTTAAGGGCAGATGTGTCCTTCCTTCCTGCCTCCATATGCTCGATTCCTGAAGACACACAGCAATCAGCTCTGTTTTACTGGACTCCATACATTAATCAAATTCCCACTACAGCATTTTGCCTTTAATTGAATAGATAATATAGCAATAACGGCGCGCAATGGACTGAGCTGTGAAGCTCCCGAGCCGAGCGGTGTTTGGGACGAGGCCCTGTAATAACCTTTTGTTAATATCACTTCAGCGGCCCTCGTGTTAATCACATCCTGGATTGGCATGAAGAGGTGGAACACTCCACAGCCAGACTCTTGGCCATGGAAGGATCTAATTAACTCATCGTGAGTTTCATTACTGTGGATGGCTCTTAGCTAGCATTGTGGTTCAAGTGTATAATTATCACGTTACACTCAATGCCTTTGGGAGATCAAGTAATGTTTCAATCAGTCGTCGGAGGTGGATTCGGAAAGAAAGAATAAAAGAATGGAAGAGATAGAGGCTGACAGTGGCCTAGTTGTTTTCTATGTATTAATAGCAGATAGAAAATCTTGTTACTTTCCAGCTTCTCCTGTGCTGCAAATATCAATTGAGAACAATATGAAATGAAGACATCATTGTTTGAGTTGTTAAGCCAAAAGGAGCATGACATTTTCTTTCTTTTTTTTTTTTTGAAGTCTTTTGAAGAGCCGATGCTTAACACCCGCACACACACATATATAGAGAAAAAGGAATAAGCCCACCTACGTTTTCTCAGACTTATCTAGCTTTGTACACATTTTCAAAAAACAAAAAACAAAAAAAAAAAAAAGGAAGCAATGCTGACTGAGAGAATCGAATAGTGAGGAATAAGTGCTGACATAAAAGCCTAGAAGAAGATGAGCAAAAGCATGTAAATGAAAATTATGCCCAAATAACGCCTCGACTTTTACTTCGGGCTACATGTTGAGGAACGTGCTAAACTTGTTTCAGAAGGCTTTGAGTTCCTCACACTTGTATTCCCCGGTGTGCTTTTGCTTCAAGGAGGGCATTGATTTCTTTCGCTGTTCCACAAGAAAAGGCAGGAGCTGACAGATGGAGGAAGAGAGTCAGGCTGCGGAAGGGATGAGGAGGTGTTCCCCTTTATTGCACGCGCTCAGAGGTGCTCACCAGCCTCGTAATGGGACTTCAGAGCAGCTTCCTCATCTGTGATTGCTTAAAAGTCGAGAAAGATGGAGAGAGAGAGAGAGAGAGAAAGAGAGAGAAAGAGAGGGAGAGAGAGATGCAGTATGATTCGGATATTCCACTTAGCTAAGTCTCCAAGGGCGAGAAGGATGCAGCACAAAATGTAGGAAATCTGACAGATAAAGGGAGTTTAAAGGGGATCATAATGGAGGAACAGGCTTTGGCGTTTTTCAATCCGTTCTGGTTGCTTGGTCGGTCGGTCGGTCGGTTGAGCCGGCTGTAAAACTACCTCGAGTGATTTCTTGCTGTAATGCTACAGATGTAGAGATGAATAGACAAAAAGCTTTTAATGTTCCCAAAGACCATTCAGAGATTTCCCATTTAAAGAGATTTCTCATTCAAGGAGAATAATTCCACACACTAGGGGACCCAGAGGAAGGATTTAGCGACACTTCATTTTGTTCGGTGTCATTGTGCACGGGTGCATTTCAAACCTGTGATTTTTTTTTCTTCCTTTTTGTTTGGCTTCAGCCATAGGCTCTAGTTTCACTCATTAGAAGCAGCCTGGAGAGGACAGAAACTCAGACTCTGCACCTTGAAAGTGCAACACAATGGGTCATGTTGAACGAATAAACTGTAAAGCCATATTGGAGATGTTGGATTTTTTTTTTTCTTACTTCAATTTTTATTAAAGCTGAAACAGCGGTTCAGATTTTCATGTGTCTCTCCTGGAAATGTAACTTCTGTCTGCACTTCTTCATCTTCAGAAAAAAGAAAATGTTCTCATGAGTTTGTTAACTTGAACTGCAGACTTTAAAACTCTAAAGACCTTCAAAAAAGCTCTTGTGTTCAAGTCCTTCAGACTTCAGCCTGAATGATATCCAAAACTAATTTTGCTTTGCCAGCTAGAAAGTGAGCCAAAGAACATTTCATTTGCTGGATGAGGGAATACCTGTAGCCAAAAAAATGAGCATAACAAGTAGAAACATTCGTTATGGGGAAATAGTTAAAAGGTCACAATAGCAAACTGCTGGATACATCACAGCGCTTTGAATGCTCAATTCTGATTGGTGAAAAGTAGATTGATTCATTTTCTGATAGTTGTGCTTACTGGATATACAGTACAGTTTATACTGTATATAAACAGATCAGGCATAACATTACAACATTACCACTTGTGCTACCTGTGCATGACTCTACAAGATCTCTGTCGGTGTGCTGCGGTGTCTGACATTTGCAACAGATCCTTTGTGTGCTCTGGGTTGTGGGGTGGGGCATCCATGGATTGGGCCTGTTTGTCCTATGCATTCCACTGATGCTCGAGTGGATTGGGATGTGGGAAGTTTGGAGGCTGGATCGGTGGCCGGGGGCTCTTTGCCTGTTGAGCTTTTGTTCGTGTTGGGCTCTGGTGCACTGGGTTTTCTGGTGATTTTCATAATCAGCATTGACTTTTTCTGGAGATTTGTGCTGCGTTGGCTTTTTTGTAGGAGTGAACTAGATGGGCTGGCCTTTGGTTCACCCAGGCATAAATGAGCTTAAGGTGCCCATGAACCTGTGACTGCAGACAGTAGATGTCCAAGATGGCGTCGCATGCACGCCATCTTGGACGTCTACGTCCAAGATGGCGGCGCGTGCACAACGCGAGGCTCGGCGTCTCTCCAGAAACTGCAGTTTAGTAGTTATTTACTTGGTCATAATCAGTTTATTTACGCAAAACGCTTTCTGTCTAACTTCATATAGTAGACAGGAACTTCTAGACATCAGTTTACAAGAAACAAACAGTGGCATAGTCGACTTTCGTCTCATTCCTCTTGAGATCTACAAGCCATCG
>JAOTRS010000044.1:7728574-7739329 GCA_028565755.1 Dinotopterus cunningtoni
ATTGGAGGATCTTTTATTTATTATGTAAAAAAATATAATTAAAAAAACTAATTTTCAGCTTTTTTACTTTTTAATATTTAAATAGCATATGCGCTACAAATATACCAATTTTAAACATGTAAAAATTCCAAATACAAATTGGAATCACAATTATGTTTTAATATATTTTAAACAATGGTTTTAAAGAAAACTGATTACAATCAAAAATACAAGTGTATTTGGAGTTATAAAATGAAACTCAAGCAGACTTGATATAGAAGAAAACAGGATTTAAGGGTTTATATTAGGGGTGTTCAAGTCAAACTGGGATGTGCAACGTTTCTCATGAATGCAGGCATAAAAATGATTGACAGTTACAGAAGACTTCAAGCACGGTACAATGATAAGACTCTTAGCTGCACTTAAACATTTGAATGGTGCAAACATCAAGGCCGTACGTCCATGAAAGCTCATTGCAGTCGTTCACATGAACATTCAGGGAGTGGACAGCCTGATTCCTAGAAACCGACAGATAACTTGTGGCCAACTTGCGGAAGAGCATCTGTGAGAACTGTACACACAATCATTCACCAACACCACTTGCACATTACAGGAACTCGGCTGGGAGTTATTGCCACAACCCGCGTACAGTCCTGACCTCATTCCAAGTCATTAGGGCCGTTAAAGGAGTTCCTGGGAGGCCAGAGTTTCAGACGTGAAGCAGGCAGTCTGATCATGTCTCCAGTGTACTAAGAAAACTTTAATGGTATCCAAACACTAGTGAAACTCTGGGATAAGTGCATTAGTGTAGCAGGGGGTTATATAGAGAAATAGTTCGCTAGTCAAAAGTCCCCGTTTGACTTGAACGACCCTTGTATATATAAAATCTAACGTGACTGCTTAAAGTCTTCTTCAAGATAATGTATAAAACTAGCAGTATATTCTATTCAGTTTCCTGAATTTTTTCCTAGTACAAATCAAAAGCAGTCATGTTATTAACTTGTAGTTGTATTATTAATGGATAATTTACCATAATGGTAAAATAATTTGGCTAATTGGAGTCAGTATGCACGTTATGTCATGATTTTAATCTCACAGAGTTGCGGAGCAGTTGTGATGCACTGAGTTGGGGGAGGAGTTTAAGGAATTAAAGAGCTCACAGGATACAGACTCCTAAATCTGGTTTCGATAGTACTTCCCACCCACTGAGCTCTGCTGTCCAAACAACCGGCCTGTGTTTTAGCACACTGAGCCAGAGGCAAGAAATATGTCTTTAATCCTGTTTGCTTTGCAAACATCTCCTTTAAGCTGAACAACTCTGTCTATATCACTTACACATCTATTCCTTTATTGGTTTTTGAACTAAACAGTTGTCTAAATTAGGTGAATTAAAGGCAATGGAAAATGGGATAATTTCTTTTCCCCTTTTGTTCCGAAAAGAAAACACACGTATAAAAGTACACAGCCGCCTCCGTGTTTTCGTGCTCAAGACAAGTAGACAAGGAAGGAATAATAATGCTGACAGGATCGAGAGAGTATGGAGGTGAGAAAGTACGAGTGAGCTGTATCACAGAAATAGCTGATAATTCTGGGGCATGAACCCTAAAGGCAACACCGTCCTAACTTGTTCCAACAGGCTATTATGTAATCGAGTTCACTGTTCTCTCTAAAACCTGCACTTTTCCACACAGACGTGAGGAATGTGAGCGAACCCCTTGCCTCCGGGGACTGTAGAACGTGATAAGATGTACAGAACACATAGCTGTCATACGAAGACATTACTACTTGCTCAAACAAGTCACACACACACACACACACACACACACACATGGTTCAATATCAAGTCTTGAGTAACTCTCAGGAGGTATTTTTGCTCAATGATGGATCGACTTTTTTTGGCGTAATTCTTCCACTGAGATACAGACAGAAATAAAAAAGATCAGAGCTAGTGATTGGATGAAATATGTATTAGTGTTCTATTGTAGAAGGATAACTGCGAATACTACAACCTCGCTATAAATCACACATGAAGCTCCACACATTATGGACCATCCATCATTCCCCCGAAAGACTGCCAGCTCTTTCCTGAACCAAGGGGTCAGTGGGTCATCTAAATGAATAATGCACTCGGACCTCCCTCTCTCACGGGACGAATTCCACCCATCCCTGGAGAGAAACAAAAGACTGAGAAAAAGACAATGATCGCTCCTCTTCGTTCCACAACGTCGACCGTTGTCTCTATAGCCGACATTGACCGCCGTGTCCTTAAAAAAAGAAAAAGAAGAAAAAAAAAAAAAGCAAGCTCACTATGGTCACTCATGTGTCTTGTATCATCTCCAGTGATGGGTGGTTTTATCATCATGGCTTTTAATCCATGTTCTCTGTAGTTGTCATGGCTGTTTTTCACCACGGAGGAGCTTTGTGTCACTTCCTGCCTGGTTCCTCTCTGTGGTTCTTCATCTGTCAATATTTCTAATCAGGCTTTGCTGATGAATGAGTCTTCTGCTGATGACCTTGTGCTGGTTTCATGGTGCTGGCTGACTCTGTCCAGACCATGGCGACGCAAGTCAGGAGTCTGTATGAAGTTCATTTAAATTCATTTGTATTTGTGTAGCATTTCGAAACGAGAGTCGCAAAGCAACCTTAGGGAATAAGCTTTAAAATTGCATATCATAAAATAATTTAGAATTGAAATTAGCTATATTTAAAAGCAAAGCAATGAATTTAGTTGTATTGTAACCAAACAGAGCTCATAAGAATGCTTTGATTTTATTTCATTTTATTTTACTCATCATAGTCACCTATACCGCTTTATCCTGTATACAGGGTCACGGGGGCCTGGAGCCCGTCCCAAGAGACTTGGTTAAGTTAAGCCTTTATTTGTCACGTATATATTACAGCACAGTGAAATTCTTTCTTCTGGGGTCAGAGGACAGGGTCAGCCATGATACAGCGCCCCTAAAGCAGATAGGGTTAAGGGCCTTGCTCAAGGGCCCAACAGGGCACACACACATACACACAGTCACACACTCATTCACATACTACAGGCAACTTGGGAACACTAAGTAGCCTAATCTGCATATCTTTGGACTGTGGGAGGAAACCGGAGGAACCCGGAGGAAACACACCAAGCATGGGGAGAACATGCAAACTCCATTTACACAGACCCTGAGGTGGGAATCGAACCCGGACCCTGGAGGTACAAGACAACAGTGCGAGCCTCTAAGCCACCATGCTGCCTATTTTATTTTATTTTATTTTATTTGCTATTTGTACCATAGTGTGGTTGCTTTTACTATGCTCATTCACCAAAATAAATAAATAAAAAACTCTGAGGACAGTTACTAGTACAGTAGTGGCATGACACATCATGTTAATGGACAAAAATATCCTTATTACAGTATGTCAAGCTCAAAATGTTTGTTTATGCAAGCTTATTCTTCATCTTGATACAGTAGATGATGTAAGGAAAGTAATTTCCTTTAATCACAGAGCTATCTTTAGAAGATCTTAATCATATAATCTGACACAGTCACTATTTTACTATTTTACACTCAATTTCTTTTATAGAACATAACAAAGAAATTACACTAATAAAAAAGTAAAACCTGCAATTAACATGATTCCATCATAATTTCAAATGAGAATTATAAATACTTAAAAAAAAAAAAAGTAATTTATTTAATGTGCACTTTTAATAATCATCATAAAGTAGCTGTCTAGAAATCTGCATGTAGATTTAGATCCCTAGAAACAAGTTTAATTTTAGCCTTTATTCATCACATATACATTACTGTACTGTGAGATTCTTTATTCTTCGCATATCCCAGCTATGTTAGGAGGCTGGGGTCAAAGCGCAGGCTCATTCAGGATACTGCTGGCTACCCCTGGAGGTAGGGACAGGGTTAAGGGCCTTGCTCAAGGGCCCAAAAGAGGCAACTTGGTAAAACTGCGGCTTGAACTGCTGCCCTTCTGATCAGTAACTCAGAACCTTAACACACTGATCCACCACTGGCCCAACAACAAGCCACATGTGACAATACTGAGGAAAAAGAAAGTATACACAAGGAAGAAACTTTTGGACACTAGAGGGAACAAATACTCTTGGGGTGACACCGGATAGTGAGACTATAAACCAATCATGTGTAAATGTGAAGTAGAAAAATAAAGTCCCACAGTTCTGAATCCAGGGATGAACAACAGGACAGTCTTTATTATTATACAAGCACCTCTTAAGATGCATCTGAGCTTAAGCGTTGATGCATTGAGTGGGTCTCTGGTACAGTGTAGTGAAAATCTTCAGCAGAAAATGAATAAAACATGTAGAAAGCTCTGTAACCCGCACCACGAGATGCAATAATATTTCTAAGTGCCTTTACGCAGGGATTCTGAGGGGGTCCACGAAATAGAAGTTCGGGAAAGGGCTTATGACATGCACGGGTAGACCTTCCTGTTGGGAAATACCGTGGGATTATTAATTGGAAATTAAAAAAGAAACAAAAGAAAACGGAAAGAAAAAAACTCCTTTAGACTGGACGGGGCTCTGGAAAATAAAAATAAAAAACGATGATCTCGGGGCGTTCGCCCTTACCAAGGATTTAAGTGTGTTTTTTTGCTTTTAACTTAGAACGAGAGTGCATGCTTGACTTCTTTCGTGCCTTCGAAAGCTCTCTCTTCGAAGTTTACCAGTTTCTTAGGAAGACTGGGCTGGGTCTTTAGCCTTTGTCTTCAAACTTGTGCACTTGTCTTTGGTCCTGATACCTTACCGTTGCTACCTAAATGATCGCACATTTGAAGTGCACAGTTGTTCACACTGATTGCGCTTACGGCGCTGTCACCTGGCAACCGTGCATCTAGAAGGCCGCGGCTCTGGCTGTTCTGAGCGATGCAGGATGTTTCGTTAAAGAAAGTTCCCAGCATCAAAACCAGTCAAAGAAATAAGCTGATTTCTCCAGCGCATACTGTGAATACTCAACATGTCCTATCGTTAGTTCTACCAAATCGGTGTATTAGCACAAAGTGATATAATGACACCCGAATATGTTCGTTTCCTCTTTTTGAGTGGAAATTGTGGTCGGAGACACAGACACAATCCGAGCTCTCATTATGTCATTTTGCACCTCAGTCAGGAGCCCTAAAAGCTAAAGTGATAGAAAAAATAAGTGTCTCATTATCACACAATGTTCAAGTCTGAGAAACATTCTTTCTTTTTTTCGGAGGAGATATTAATCATTCAAAAGATCGCAAGGTTTAAAACACAGAGGTCAAGACTTAGCACATCTCCTATCAAGTTACAATTACATGAAATGAGAGATGAAGGCGGGTAGCTTCACTGGTGTGAGGAAAATGAGACGGGATTGGTTCGAACGGGTTTGGATCAAGGACAACTCCCTTCAACTAGGGAAAAATGTACGCTGCATAGCGTTTTTGTATTAATACAATAAGTATTCTAAAGTACATCAATATCATATGTAACCTGATAAGGGCACTATCCTGGCAGGCCATAAGTGAATCAGGAAACTTGTGGAACTTCTGTTACACTTAAACTTCATTAACGTGGCACCATTTACCGATCACGAGTTCTGTAGCATCCTCGGACTTTTACCCCTTTCCTATCGACATGGGTGCCGGTGCCGGAAGAGAAGCCGGGGATGTTTCGGGGAACCAGCGAAGCTGAATCATTACATAATTCAGTTTAGGAGTTTTCTCCTGTATAGTGAAGAAATTCTATTTTTGATTTTCTTCTTTAACGAATTACTTTTTCAGAAATTTATTTTACCATGCAAGATCAAATCTAACCACGGCAAAGAGACAGCACAGAAAACAATTACAAGCAGAATGATAGGTATGTATTTTCTATTGCTTACATACAGTATTATTGAGTATGTACATTAAATACTCAGAATAGGTCATGTTAACATTAACAGTGTATCTGTTATTAAGTAAAATATAATTGGTTGTGTGGTGACACGGTGGTGTAGTGGTTAGCACTGTCGCCTTGCACCTCTAGGTCTCTGTGTGCATGGAGTTTGCATGTTCTCACCGTGCTTGGTGGGTTTCCTCTGGGTACTCCGGTTTCCTCCTACAGTCCAAAGACATGTAGGTTAGGTTAATTGGCGTTCACAAATTTGCTCGGAGTGAGTGTGTGTGCTCTGTGATGGATTGGCACCCTGTCCAGGGTGTACCCTGCCTTTTGCCCTAAGTCTCCTGGGATAGGCTCCAGCCCCCCGTGACCTTGAATACAGGATAAAGCGGTATAAATGATGAGTGAGTAATTAGTTGTCAGTTAAATTCTTGCTTTTTAAAAAATTACTTAAAATCATCATCGCAATCATCCTCCTCCTCATCATCATCATCATCATCCTCATCATCATCAATGATCACTCAGAAAAATTATTGATGCATTGAAATCTTAAATTCTGCTCTTTTTAAAAAAATGAAATTTTAAAGTTTAAAACAACCATAAAGTTACAGTAAGTTTGCTTTTTAAGCAAATATTTAAGGATCTCTAATTGAATAATTACTTCAGTGATAAACCGGTTTCAGCTGCCAGCAGTTCTTTTGACCTTAATTGATGCAGTTATTAGCTTCTCAGTTCTTAAACATCCATGTCAGGAAGCGTATCCAGTGGTCATGGAAAGTCCATTTCAGAAAAGCCAATTACTAGACTGGTGATTACTTAAATTACTGAAATTGGTCTAAGAACTGTCTAACACCTGGACAACCTGGAAGGATAGTGCTGAACCATCAACTTCATGGTCAAAATAGTGCTAAGAATCATGAATGACAGTGCCTGGAGATCACTTAAACCCTTATTGAAGTAAATCGACTTCAGTCGCTCAGGTCTAGACTCAGCAACGTTATGTGACAATAAAATGAAGTCAGCTGACGACCTGCATGTACTGAATGACCAGGTTATCACATCTATGGAGTTTTATTCTTCTCCGATGGCACGGCCGTATTCCAGGACAACAATGCCAAGATTTATCAGCTCAATTTTATTCTTCTCCGATGGCACGGCCGTATTCCAGGACAACAATGCCAAGATTTATCAGCTCAAATTATGGTTACAGGAGCCTGAAGAATCATTTTCACACCTGAATTGGTCATCACTGACAGTCATTGGGATGTGCTGATGAAGATGTTATGGAGCAGTTTGACTCTTCCATTATCAATTCAAGTTCTCAGCCAAACATTAATGCAACTCTGGGTGAAAATAAATGTTGCATAAGGGTTATTGAAACCATGCCATAGTGAATGTGTGCCATGATCAAAGCTGAGGGGAATCGAACAAAAAAAAATTAGTGTGTAATTTTTAAATGTATTTTTAAATGAATTGATTTATTTCCATTTACAAGTAACATGTTTTGGAAGCTTTTGAGAGGCATACAGTCTTGACATTATTGGATTTTGCTGTTTATTTCTAGGGCAGAGCTGAAGCTTAGCATTAACCCTAACATCAGCATTAGGAATAGTGCCAAGTTAATTTCTTGCAATTTGCACTCACTAGCAAAATGGTTAATTGTTGTCAATTAATTTAAATTGCTCATTTTTTGATCAAACCATATTAAGCCCCCCCCCTCTCCCCCACCCTCAACTCTAATTGTGTTATTTTAAGATCTGACCCTCCGTAATAGGGTGTTTTTTCTCCCAAACTGAAATGCCTCGCTCTGTAGCTGTATATAATTACTGTTATACATCAGCTCCAATCACTACCGCTGCTGCCGGTTAGTCTGTATCTTTTTTTCCTTTTTATTTACTTTTCAGATAAATGTGATTTATGTATGTGTTGCACTTTGTTTATTGTTGATTACAGAACTATACCAATCCAAATGACCACCAAAAAATATTTTGGGGCAATAATATAGTCTCGAATGTTATAACTGTGGTGATCTACAGCACCGTATCCTAGTCACAGACCCACAGCATTAGCATTCTTTAGCCAAACTAAACTGAGTCATTTAGTCTAGAAAAATAAAGCCTGCATATTTGAGCTCTAGGACTTTTGCAGTAAAAAAAAAAAAAAAAAAGGGCTGTTTGAGTTTCTGGAGTATCTCCTGCCCCACTTTCGACACAGCACGAGGTCAAGTCTTCCTGCTGTGAAGGTCATCGCTCTGATCTAAACCTTCATGTAAGAGCATGTGCGCAGTCAGCAGGACAGCATTGGTTCTGCATAATCAGCATTTCAAAGCAGCGCTGTCAATTATCAGACCACTCAGTGCTTCTGCACATGCTTTTCATTTCTCTGGGCCATGTTGGGTCAACCCGGAAAACGTCTGCTCATGACATCACATTTCACTGAAGGGGTTCCTGGAGCTGTGTGATCTTCGTGGGAGGGATTTTTTTTTTTTTGCTCATCCCTTTCAGCATATCTATAAGGGACTGGTTATGGTCTTGAAGACATTTCTTCATTTATATGTAGCGCTCCATCATTATGGCTTGTAAAATTTCTGCAGGCATGTTGACTTATTACTTCTATACATTTTGTAGCAATGTTCCCAGCTTTCAACCTTGCAGTACACCCCTCACTAAAACACCTCGAACCTCCTCACTGATGCCTCTCAGCTCATTTAGAGATAAGGATGAGCCACTAGGTAATTTCCAGCTTATTACCACACACTTTTCAGGCCACCGGTGGAGCTATTCCAAGAGAAATTGCATCGGATCTATTATTCAGCCGGTCTCGGCATTCTGGACGTCCGCCATTAGATACGGCTGTTGTGTGAATGTCGGGCGAAGAATCGTTTCTCGCTTTCTACTTGTACTGTACTCTATGCATGCTGTAAAGTAATGCAGCACTTTGACTAATTTATTTGAAATATGCTTTCAATATGGACACGTTTGTCACTGAGCCATTTACTGTACCGCAGCACTGAAGTGATATGTGGGAGCAAATCCCTTTATGCCGTGATATTAAAACAGTAGATCACTGTAGCATGGAGGCAAGGGACGCAAGAACGGCTCGACCAAATTTATTAATATGCATGCGATAGCTTTTCAAATCACAAAGATCAAATTGGGAATTGTGGATTTTGTGTTGAGGTCATACTTTGGGGAATTTTTTTTATGCAAAAGCAACACAAAAACAATAACTGTTTTTTTTTTTATTAAAGATTACTAGGAACATGAGCTCAGTGGATAGATTGCCTACCGTATGCATAATTCCAGGGGTTGTCAACTGCTGGACCACAGTCTGGGTGCAGACCCAGAGGACTGAATTTATAAAAAAAAAAAAAAAAAGTTCAAAGTTCAATGACTCTAGTTTTCTAAACAGGAACCAGGTCAGTTGCTGTAGCAGATCGTCTCTTGTGGCTTATTAAATCACATGTGTTTATTGTAAATTATTTAGCTGAATGTTCCAGTGAAAGTTTTGAACACTTTCAGAAATGTTTCATATTGAGTATTCTCGCTGGTCTAATTTTCAAACTTGAACGTGGCTTGTTTTAAGCAAAGTTTGTGAAGAAAACTGAATTTTTAAAGATACAGTAATTAGAGAAATATGTACAGTATATGTATATTCTCTATGCTTCAAGAAACTGTCTTATCAGGTCTATTCAAAGCTGATTATGATTATCAAAATGAAACAAAAATACGTTTAAATGCCACAAACTAGTTACTAATAGTTAAGCATTAAATTTCACTTTTAGCACGATCCGGTCATGTTAGTTGCTTATGCAGTTGTTTGCAAGTAAAGACTTTTAGAGATAGGCATAATAGATAGTTTTAAACTGAATGTCCTTGACATAGAGTGTTTCTCTTCATGCTTGCAACCTCGGAAACCTACAGATGAAAACTGCATGACCTCTAGGATTCCTGTTAATGTTTCCAGAAGCTCCATATAAAACTTTAGAAAAGCTTCAAATATGTTTTTTGCCCTGTCTCTCTATCTTTCTTTCTTGTTTTGGCACTCGACATGTGACAGCGTACGTAATGAAGACGTTTTAAATCTCCCTGAAAAGATCTGCACTCCAGGCATTGTTAAATAGATGCCTTGTAAATAATTAATGCCCTTGACTGCATCGGCTACATATAGTATAAGCCGCTGTCAAACACACTGAGGAAGAGATGAAAGAGAATTTCACTCGACCTGCACACATTCGTCCTCCCGAACGCATCGCACTCGATGAGGTTATTTGATCTGAAAACATGGAAAGGCTTTTGACATTTTGGCGATGATCAAAGTGGTTGTTGACTCATCTTTGTTGTACTTCATTATTCGAGATCATAAAACAGAATGATTTTTTTTTCTTATTCGCCATATTTGCAGCTGTGGCTGGTGAAGGAATCACAAAGTTCGGTTTTTTTTCTTTTCGTGTCACTGATATGCAAATCGTGTGGAAAAGCACTGTGATGTAGGCACCGCGTGACTATTAATAGGAAAAGGGTTTGTGGTGATCAATGGGAAATGGAAACTTTCCTTGCTGTGAAGGAAATGTTTGCCAGCTTTTTCACAGAATTCCCACCCCAAGTGGAAGCACTTAATGGAGAACAATTTCATGAGAGACTATCGCCTCTTGAGTTTCACAGGACTCAGTCATTTGTCTTAGGAAGTGAGAAAACAGGGCCAAGAACAAGGCTTTGTTTTAGCAATCAGTCAGAAGATATTTGCGGAAATTCTGTATTTTTTTCCACTTTCTAATTGATTGGAACAGGGCTTCTCAAAACAGGGACCAAAGTGGTTTATGCAGTCCTACTCATACAGATTTGTTAATAAACACGAACAAGTTATTCAAACATTCTATTAGATAGTATTATTTTTCAAGCATGTATAATTAT
>JAOTRS010000044.1:7742276-7752462 GCA_028565755.1 Dinotopterus cunningtoni
ATTTATTGATTGACCATTGGACCAGTCAAACGAGTTACCACCTAAAAGACTTTACCAATCATGGTGTGCGGTTATTTCCTCCACTGAATTAGAATATTATACAGTAAACTAATCTTAAATCTTGGTAAACCTTTTCCTTACAGTTTTTAGGAATGCCCTTCTGAAATTCATGATATTCATTTCTTTTTAGAATTCAGTTTACGCAATAACTCAGAGATCAAATTTTCACAAATGTTTAATGTTAGCCCTCGACTGACGCCCTTGTTACGACTCTATCATCCCAAAACGCATTCCAATGTGAAGGTCTAAATGATATTCAGATAAACCTGCTTTAAATTCGTCTTGTTCTGTCAAGATAAAAATGCCTCGGCATGGAATAAGTACATTTATTCTGTATAAGTATCTTTTCCGTCTGAAGAGCGTGGGCCACCTTTGGAGTGTTGCACTATCAACAGATGATGTATGGCTAAAGTTGGTATTTACCATCTAAATTACTTCTCCACAATGCTCAGATGATGACAGTGATTAATCCGCTAAAGAGCTAAATCTTCCTTCTTCGGTATGGTGCCACGTTTTCCAGGCTCACATCTCCCACTTAAAGGCAACATTTGTATTCGCTGTGAGAGTTTTCCCCCCTGCCTATTTTGCGTTATTACCTTGGGGAGATGGGCCGCCTAGTCCACGAGGCGCCAGCAGAATCAGCAGCAGTAGCAAGTGTGTGTATATATGTGTGTGTGTGTGTGTGTGTGTGTTAGGGGGATGGGGGGGCACATTCCAGGATCATCCATTTCTTCCCTTATCTTTTTATCATTAGGCAATTTAATAAATGTGAGGTGTGCTCGGTAATGTTAGATCATCCATCAGAAGCAGCTGACCTAGGGTCGGTATACAGGGCACCATTAAAGCACAATTCCCAGCTTCCTATCCCACACAGGAGCCCGAGCTTCACCTGTCTCATATCCTTGCTCATTTTTTGCCTCCTCTTCATCACACAGCTGAGACGTTTTCAAAGTGACTCTTTAAATACTCCTGAGCTTTGAAAAGTTTTACAAAGGCACGGAGGTCATGGAGCGGACGACTCAGCATGTCTCGTACAATAGCGCAATGTTTTTTTTCCCCCTTATTAGCCGAGCTGACGGTGTTAGAATAATGTTTAAGGAACGTCTAGCACCGACTCAGTGTGTTCTGTATTTCGGGTGCACAGATGGAGGATTATAGACTTGCCACTCAGAGGTGGATTCACGCCAACCCGAGATGTGAAAGGAACCCAAACATGCGACAATTTAGTGCCTAATTGTGAGGTATTTTGGCGCGCTGTGGTTTAGTTGCTATTAGCTGCTGTGAGCTTCGCAGTTTCCTAGGAATCAGCAATAATATAAGAGGGACCTGTGATCTGTGTGTGTGTGTGTGTTAGTGTGCATGTCTTCGCACACGTTATGATTGTCCAGGGATTGGAACAAGGCTGAGAAATCAAAGAGACATTGTGTGTTACATTGTCAGGCTCAAGTACTCCCATTACAGGGGGCATAAACTCAGGCCAGAACAAGGCTAGGATAAAAGACAGCACTATTTCACAAAAAGAGAGAGAGAGAGAGAGAGAGAGAGCAGAAAACAAGGCTACTTCGGCCATATATACAATATGAGCCATGTGTCTGGAATTTTTGGATCTTATATTTCTTCAACCCAAACTTGAGTTCGTCCCAATTTGTAAAAAAACAACAAAAAAAAAAACAGATGGCTTCAGCTAGAAGCTCTAATAGCGCATCATTACCAGTGATTAGTGATTTCTAATCCGAGCCAAAAATCAACCCTTATTTATAAACAGGCCAAATAATTTGCGCAATCCTTTAGGCATAATGTAAGATGTCAAATAAAAAAAAAAAAAAAAAAAGGGTTTTTAAATCATTAAACAGAGACTCGTTTGGTGATCCCTCTGCACAGATGTGCATAACTTCGGCGTGCCGTTTTCCCAACAGGGAAATGACTAAGAGCTCATACTGTATGCAAAACCTGATGCTTCTCCTAACAGCAGCTGTATGTGAGATTAAAAGTGGGGAGACTATTTTTATTTTTTATCTTTCTCTCTTCTATTTTTTTGCTCCCTTAAGCAAATGTGAGTCTGCATGATCAACCTTTGCCATCTGCTCGCTGCAATCACGCAACTATTATTATATTCCCGGCGCCGATTTTTCACCCGAGCAGGCCTTTTCTTTAACAAGCAATTAGACAAGCTATGGCAAAACAAGATGCTTAATGATGTTTGCGTAATTCACGTTTGCATCTGTAAAGCGATATTTTACAAGTTAATTAATTGAATTTGGAATGCATTTACCTCGTGTAGGTAAACAAGGAGAAGCCTTTTTAAAAAAGCCGCGTTCGTGGGAACAGCCGAAATGTTGCTCTGGGAGCAGGAACACAGTGCATACCTTGTGGTTTTGGTTGTGGTCTAATTGTATGGGAATTCACCTGAGAAATGTCGCAGCCTGTCAGCAGGAGTGTGACTCCGAGGGCTTGTGTATGCCTGTGTGTTTAATGAGCTGACACGTTCTCTTTACCCAGCGGGAAAGAGGCCAATCAAATCTGCCATAAATTCCTGTTTGTCACAGGTTGATTTACAGGTGAGTTCTAAAACTCTTTGTGTGTTTCTCTCTCTCTCTCTCTCTCTCTCTCTCTCTCCGTGTGTGTGTGAATGTTCATATGAGGTAAAGCTGGGAGGCAATTTCCCTCAAACACTATCACGATTTGCCTCAGGGCTCAATACCACAATTACTCTCCTCACTCTCCTTTTTTGGACCAATCTTTGATTACTCTTTGCAATTTCCCCCCACAAATCCTGCGTTCCAGTGATTTATGGTTATTATTCCCTGCATTTATCCTACATGTGGCCATGCACACCATATTCCAGCGCTGTTAATTGCTTAATTATAAAGATAAGATGAATGACATGAACTGAATTGTCAATGATAAATAGTATGAATTTATTTTTGTCTTTTTTTTTAGAGCAATGTACCTTATGATCAAGGTTGCACTTGCATGTTTGAGCCATTGTGCTTTAATAGCTGTGAACCATCAGCGCTCATTATTTATTTATTTATTTATTTATTTATTTATTTGTTATATTTCATTTTTTTAAATCTTTTGTCTCTGCCCATTAACATTCGACGGAAGACCGAGTAGAGATAAACACGAATAGAGATTTATCACGTCTCTTCCTTCCTCTGCCGCTTCATGAATTATGGAGAAGCATGGTGGTGGTAGTAAATTAAAGAACGTTTCATGGCATCAGTGTGAAAGCGAGGCACTGAGGAGAAAGCACTGCTCATGAACGTTAACAAAGAATTAAAAAAAAAAAAAAGTAGTGTGTGTTAGTAGCACCATTATGTGACCATCCTCTGTCTCACTCCGGATGTGACAGGAGTCGTCAGAGAACCTTAATCATAAATATTAATAGTGGTATAGCACAGTAGGATTTATTCAACTACAGAACAGTCCATGATCTGGGTGAGTACCAGTGCCTGTTACCTCTGAAAGAAGATGTGTAAAATCAATCAGTAAAATCAATAAAAGAACCATTTTATCTTGGTCGAGGTTGTTTGTGGTGGATCCTGAGCCTGTCCCAGGAACAATAAACACACCACTGATGGGAAGCCTGTTTATTGCTCATTACATGTTAACACATGGGGTCCTTCACACACACATACACACGCACACTATATAGGTATAGCTCCAAGATTGACTGAAATGGGGGCATGACACCTGAAATTAAGAGATGGTTAACGCTTGGACGGAATGAAATTGTGAGCATGAATGCCACCTGGAAAAGTAAGGATACCAGCACCGCAGCTAAAGCCAGGCTAATCAGCGCAATCATCTTTCCCATAGCAACCTGTGGCTGATAGACTTGGATGATCAAGAAGACAGATAGACAGAAGGAAGATCAACGCCTTTGAATTGCAGTGCTGGAGGATCATCCTGTGGACAGCAAGAATTACCAACAAAGATGTCCTAGATCACATCAAGCCAGAGACCTCACTGGAGGCCAGGATCACCAAGTAGAAATTATCCTATTTCGGCTATGTCATGCACAGCAATTTAACCAATAAGGCAGTCGTGATAGAAATGGTCAGTGCAAGTAGGAGAAAAGGTCACCCAAGTAATCGATAGCTCAAGACTCTCAAATCTGATACCATGATCATGGGTGAACTCAAAGAAACAGCGATCAATAGAACTGTGTAGAGGAGACTGAATCACAGAATGAACAAAAATTTACCTCAATTGAACAGATAATTGATTGAGGAGAAAACTGGAGAACCCTGATGAAACCCACATGCACATGAATAAAATACTCCACACTGGGAGTACTGTAAGTTGAACTTATGCACAAACCCAGAACCCAGAAACATCACTGAATGGGACAGACTCTACACAGAAGAAGTTTCCCCAGACAGACAAAGCTATACGTGGATCCCCTGAGAGCTCTGCATTTAACATTCAACAGTGTAACCCAGCTGACTTAAGGAACCTCTCTGGGCTTTCCAGTATACTTAACAGGAATGTTCTCAGACACTAATGAAGACTCCTCTGCCATATAGAAGAAACAGTATGTTAGATAATTGATGGCTTCCTACTCAAGGGGTTCAACTTAGAGCCCTCTCTGACAGCAAATGCTCTGACTATTGTAGTGTTCTACATAAAATATTTAAAGGTTCCTTCTTCAAAGGAACAAGCCAAAGGACGCTTACCCTGCCTCACACTATGGAGTGACAAGTTATTTATGTCACTTGCAGTTTGGGCATTAAACAAGTGCTAATGTTTTCACTTGTTGGCTTGCATGGTCCGTCCAGTTATTTTAGCACCAATGCTTCACCAATTTGCTACACCCTTCTTTAAATATAAGTCATTCTATAATTTGGGGTACATTTGATGTGGTCAAATATAATGTTAATGAAAATAAGAAGTGTTTAGCCAGGTGAGTCCTACCACTGATATTATGGGTCAAAATAAAGAAATTGTCAACCATTAGTAGTGTATCCAGGAATGTAGATAATCAGGTCATCATTCCTACATCATTACTGTTATCAGTCTACATATGTCTCAGCACACATTATTCATATGGGAATACTTTCACTTTTTTTCCTCATCAACACATTTTTAAAATCCAATTGTTTTAAATTGATAAAAAAAATGGTTAAAATGGTTTAAGCCTTGCATCTTGTTTAACTTAAAGAATTTACTAACTTGAATCACTTTTCTATAAAGAAAGAGCATTGTTTTTGTACTTCATACTTATATGAAATGTGCTTCAAATTATTGAATTATTATTGAGACTTTTGGCATGAGACGGGGTACACCTTGGACAGGGTGCCAATCCATCACAGGGCACACACACCCAGATATACTACCAGCAATTTGGGAATGCCAATTAGCCTAATCTGCATGTCTTTGGACTGTGAAAAGAAACCAGAAAACCCACCAAATATGGTGAGAACATGCACACAGACCCAAGGCGGGAATCGAACCTTCAACCCTAGAGCTGCGAGGCCACAGGGCTAACCACTACGCCACTGTGCCACCTTGATTCATAGAAATTGTATTTCAAATGTATTTAAAGCATACACTTTAAACACTCACCTGCTACATGTGGTATATTTATGTACAGTATCTTTTGCCAGCTACTTAAACACAAATAACATTACTCACTACTCAGTGTGAAAAAATGGCTGTTTGATTTACACGCAACTTACCAGGCTTTGTATTAGCTATTAGCAGATTAGCAGTGCAAGCCACCTGTGTGCATTCAGAAGACAGCAAAGATCCTGCTCATTTCTTTCAAACCTTATTTTATTCAAAATATCTCCATAGATGTTTAATGAGAGGTTATAGAACAGGATGAGAAAAATAATAATAAGAGGAAGCATAATCTGTCAATATATATTACAGCACATGTAACTGTTTTCTTCTCATATCCCAGCTTGTTAGGAAGCTGGGGTCAGAATGCAGGGTCAGCACAGATAGGGCAGTGTTGGGGCTTAAACCCCAGTCCCTCTGATCAGTAACCCAAAGCCTTAACTATGTGAACCACATTTGCCCAAAACACAGGGAGGACATGCAAACTAGACAAAAGAGACAAAGACCAGAGACAAAAATCAAGCCCCCAAGCCTGGAAGTAAACCCTAAGCCCCTGTGCCCCCAAAAACAGGAACTAATTTCACATAGGAAGTAAAGGAATGCAAGGGGAAATAAAGAAAATCTTGTACATCACAATATATGATTGAGTAGAGAAAAATTGTTTGACCCAATCATATCTGTCATTACCTTAATGCATAAGACATATAACTTCTTGTGTTGCTACTTTAGTGTTTTCCATTGTTGCTAAAATTGTGGCTCAGTGTTGCGCATGTACGTGTGATTGCATGGTTAAGGTGGCACCAATATTACACTGTATAATCAAATTATTATACTGTAATATAAATAAAGTATACTATGGTGGAAACAAATAGAACTCTATCTAGGATCTTAAAGCATTCTCCCTTTTATTAAAAAGACCATACATTAAATTTTGGCTCAGATATATATTTGTTTATTGGGTACAAATTTTAAATGTATAAGAGGCATTCAAGTCAAACCAGGACTTTTAACTGTGCAAGATAACAGAACACAGTTAAGAGAGTAAAAACTCCCTTAATTTCTCTATAACCCCCTGCTACATTAATGCACTTTTCCCAGTGTTTCACTAGTACTTGGATACCATCAAGGTAGAAAGTTTTCTCAGTACGCTGTAGCCATGATCGAACTAATTGTCTGAAACTCTAGCCTCCCATGATCTTTTTTAATGGCCCAAACATGTGGAAATGGCTTGGACGTGTGCTAGTGATGTTGGTAAATGATTGTGTGTACAGTTTCCACATCCACAGATAGATGCATCTCTCCTCTAAGTTGGTGGCAAGTTATCTGTAAAAATCAAAGGATCAGGGCTTCCACTCACTGAATGTTCAACGGAACGATTGCAGTGGGCTCTGAATCACCTCCGATAAGATCGTCATTCATAGACATATGGCCTTCTTTAAAACTTTTGCAGCATTTAAATGTTTTAGTATGACCTCAGTAGTAGTGAGTCTCATCAGCGTACTGTGCTTGAAGTCTTCTGTTAATGTCAATCAGTTTTACATCTTTGTTCACAAAAAAAATTATCACCAGTGTTTTGTCTTGAATCTTATAAATGTATTCCTAATGAGCAAACCAGAGGTGGTGGTGGCAAAAAAATACTACATGAGATGATATGAGGAAAAATCAGATATTAAAAAGAAACCATGCTTTTTTGAGTGACATGGGCATTAAAAATAGGTCATTTTCTACAACTCTACACTACAGTCAAGAAGGTGCTAATCATGTTAGCATGAACTTGGTCTCTGACGGACCATGATTGAAAACAGCACACAGCAAACTATGGAATGCAATTCTGGCATTTGGCGATACTGTGATAATTACATTTGCACCAATCAGTGTTCTGCAACATGTCAAGCTCCACCCACTTATCCTTGCTTGGTACACTGGATTCCTTGGGGGAAAAGAGTAACCAAATTAGTGACAAAAATAATGGAAATAATGACAAAGTGAAGGATTGCAGATATTACTGTGTTGTGTCATGAGGCCGTTGGTCTGAGTATCAGAATTTGTTACGAAAAAAATCCTCTTGGCAAAAAGATCAATAATATATTAGTTGTTTATTCTTTTTTTGTCTCCTATCAAAGATTCTGGTCCGTTCTCGCCAAACCCAACCCACACACTCAGTGGACGTTGCTATATATCTTTTCCTTAAATCAGACATAAGTGCAGAGAAGAACGCCTGCCGCTTGTTGATTTATGACTCTATGGCGGTATGATGGCAGCCGTGGATAACATGGCCTGTAATAAATGACAGAAAGACCAGCTAACAGCTGCTAGCACTCCACCCATTAGCCTGAAAAATGAAAACTATCCTTCCCTTTTTGTTCTTCTTTTCTTCCACCCACACCATGTATGTGTTCTTTTGCACAGCGGACATCAGTTTCCTTCTGAGCTTCCCTTCACTGAGCACGTCCTCTCAGCGCTCTGCCTTCATTCTGACAGCTCGGGTAAGAATTTAAAGTCCACATGTGGCTTAAGAGCTCCACAGTCGTGAGGTTTCCATCCACTGGTCTTCATGCAAATTAGAATTCTGTGAAGATGAGAATGGAATTAAATAAAGGGGACTCGAATAAGGCAACAAAGGGAAGAGTGATAGAACAAAGTAAAAGAGTGATAGAAACACATTTTTTAAATAAATGCCCAGATATGAAATTTACATTTATAAATATCACAGTTTAAATAAGGATTAATATGGCATTCTACAATCTGGTGCGGTTTGGGCGCTCCGGCTGGCAGGATGTGGTTTATTTGTTTGTTTTAATTATAAATCCTGGCTGTTCGAAATGCATAATATTGCAAATTGTCGTTTGTACATTTTTCCCCCAAACATCTCTTAATGTTTTTTTTAAACACTGTGTCACATAACTGGCATGTTTCATAAATCATAAACTTTGCCATACGCTGTCATGAGTTGTTATTAAAATTCACATCCAGTAAATGGAGTGCCATGTTAAACACTACTCATAAGTGGTATTATCTATTATGGTTGATAGAATGAGAGATATTTTTATCAGTCTTCATAGTCCATCATAGTCATAGCATGTCTTCATAAAAACCTGTTAAGAGAGTTTCTACAATAGCCAAGGTAAACAACTCTAGGCTTGTAATTAGGCTGGTGTTCTTTTGCACAATGATGCCACTTAAATACAAGTGGCATTCAAGGCAAAACAGGACTTGAAATTTCTTAAGAACGAACACAAAAAATTGATTGACATTTACAAAAGACTTCAAGCACAGTATGGTAATGAAATTCTTAACCTCAATAAAACATTTGAATGGTGCAAAAGCTTTAAAGAAGGCTGTACGTCTGTGAAAGACCATCCCGGCCAAGATGGCCCAGAGCAAACTGCAGTTGTTGGACAATCAGCGAGTGCAACATCTGAACCTCGAAAATCGATGGATAACTTGTCACAAACATGCATTAGAGACACATCTGTCTGTGGGAACTGTACACACGATCATTCACCGACACAACTTGAAGATTACGGGAATTTGGCTGGGAGTTATTGCCACATCGCCTGTACAGTCCTGACCTCACTCCATGCCATCTCCACATGTTTGGGCCATTAAAGGAGTTCCTGGGAGGCCAGTGTTTCAGACATGAAGCATGCAGTCCGATCATGGCTCTGGTGTACTGAGAAACCTTTCTACCTTGATGGTATCCAAGCACTAGTGAAACTGGGATAAGTGCTTTGGTGTAGCAGGGGATTATATAGAGAAATACAGGGACTTTTCACTCTTATAACTTATGTTATTCTACAAAGTCAAATTCTTGATGTTACCACAATGTCATGTAAAAAGGGATAATCTCTAGGATATGATGAATGGAAATGTTTAAAATAAATGTAACAAGAACAAAACAATAATCTTGTAACATGTAACCATAGAGACTAACATACAATAGTAGCAATTATTATTATGGGAATATGGGAAGTGATACACTGTTTAAAAAAAAAAAAAGTGGTCTCTGGCTTGGGCTTTAGGAAAAACCTTCAGTGATCCCGTATATAAAAGTGGTACTACAACTTAGAAATAAAGTACAACCAGGATTCTATATAAGTGCTTTAATCATGTTGCAATGTAACCATGACAACGGGTGTAAGAACAAAAACAACTGTTAGTTAATTTGTTGCTTTATAGATTGAGAAACAAAAATATGTAAAAATGAATGGCATTTTTACATAAAAAGGGATCCTTTAATGTATAGTATATAGTACAATTTGTTGGCATATAAAATTATAAACAATTCACAAGGAAATGGCCTTAATATCGTAACAAGTAACCATGGCTTTATTTTTGTAAATATGCATATACACATTTATATTTTTATCAGATAAATAGAAAGACATTTGCTAAGTACAATTTCATGCCCTTTTATGTAGTGTCCGTAATTTATTGGACATAAACCTAAAAATGTGTATTATTCTAAAATACAAAATTGTTAAGATATTGCAACATGAATTTGGCATAGTTACGGACACTACAGATTTTTTTTTTTTTTTTTTAGCTTTTTAAGCTT
>JAOTRS010000044.1:7857181-7871113 GCA_028565755.1 Dinotopterus cunningtoni
TCTCATGACTTCCATCACTGGCTATAGATCTAGTTTGTAGTTCATGTGACGTGGCATGACATACCTGTCTGGATTTTCAACATCAATCACCGTCACGGCTCTTTAATCAATGTCGCATAGACGTTGCATTGATTAACGTTGATGGAAAGTGGCACGGACATTTAAAGTTGAAACCTAAATACAATTATCTCCTTTCCTTTTTTACTCAAGAGGGTCGTTAGGTTCAAATATGTTTGATTGATAGTAAACTGAGCATGATATTTTTTTTGTTAAAGATTTGATGCCATTTCATTTCAGCCTTGTGGGATTTCATGCTCTTTGACAGCACAATGACAACAGCATTGGGTCATGCAAGATTGATTGCAGGTCTGATGGAAGCACAGTATCAGTTATCAATAATTTAGTCAAAATATCAGCGGTGGAGTTTGTATAGACAGTCTTTGTTCATCCAGTGCATGTTCGGTGCATTATAGAGGTCGTATAAACTAGATATTTAACTGCGTTCACGTGTTACGGCGATATACGCGTCACACAACGGCCATAAAATCCAGCGATCGACCGCACAAGATTAAGCTGAGATATATCTTTTTTTTTAATTTATTTTGCATTAATGGGTGATTAACATTTTCATCTTCCTTTCGTGTGAAGTGCAGAGGTGCGTGCGAGGTGATTTTTAATCCCGCTCCCCAAGGAATTCTTCCTGCACTTATTTTTGTTGTCCTCTAAAGCCGATTAAAATTTCAATAAAATCCTGGCATGGTGACGTTTCGGAGCCGTGGGTTGCGCATCACTTACTATATGCTTCCACTCAGCCAGTTCAGAGTTAGATCAGCAGTTAATGCCAGCTCAAAGAGGATGATCCAGACTTGTTTTCCGACAATGCTGCCGAGGCTGGAATTGAACATCCGGAGACGCTGTTGTAAACAACGACATTCCGAATCGACAAACTCATCATTAAATAGTATAATATTGTGAAAAGTTATCTATGTATTATCACACAGTATGGTTCGTGAGTGCAAAACGCAATAAATATACAGTATTATAGTATTATAGTATAGTTATAGTATTTTCTCCACCCCTTTTTTGCTATGCATTTTGCATTATTAAATATGGAACTTGCGACACTGTCCTCAGTCTTTGGTTTGACCCTTGTCTTCTTGCCTTTGACTTTAATTACAGATATTTGAGTACAGATTACAGATAATACACCCCAATTTAAAAATCTGTTGCATTAAACATCATGCTAAATGTACATGAATGCGTCCCGCTTTCACTCACAGCACTTCACAAATATGCACAAATTTATTATTTTGGACATTTTCGCACAATGGTTTGTTTTATTTCGGTGTTTATAATGTAGCCCCAAAAGCACTGGAGCTAGGAATGTAATTAGTAGCTTGTGCACGGTGGTTAATTGAGGTGCGTAATTGAACGGCGATACGCCAAAACCATTTTTGCATTAACGATTATTAAAGAGATGACAAGTCAACTCGTTTTTTTGTTTTCTTTTAAATTAAGAATGATGCAGCGAGGAACCACAAAGCCCATATCATCTCTTAAGGCAAAAGGGTGGGATTAATAATTAAACAAGCACACAAGCAAAACAATGAATACATGAAGTAAGGGTTGGTGTGAATGTGCCAGGAGTCTGCATGCATTGTGGAGCTGCTAGTTGAGGTTTCAACCCTAAGGCTGTTCTCAGCTACGGTTCCTTCGACAGAACTTGTCGCCCTTGGCTTGCATGTACAGACTAGTGCATGTGTACTGGTGAGAACGAGGCACTGTCAAGAGACACTGACATGACATGATTCTCTCCTACTGTCCTGTTTTTTTTTTTCTTCTGTAATCTCTCCTGCATTCAGTCTAAACCCATGCAATAATCGCACAAACATGCACATAATCTGTGCACTACAGCCTTCACTCCCACATGCATGTTATCGCAGTGAGAGCGAGAGACTGGGGAAGTTAAGAGCACGAGCATGGGAAAAAGAAGACAGGGCTTTCTTCCCCCTCGAGGGATCAGGTGCCTTCATCCAAGAGTGGAAGATGAGTTCTAGCAGGCACGCTCGACTGCAGGCGTTTGATCAAATGCAGACGATGCTGAGAGTACGGAGCGCGGCAGAAGAGGGATTTTAATGAGCACTTTTTCAAAGCTTGCTGTGGGCTTTCTCTCGATCTGATCAGATGTAGGAAAAAGTTCAGTGTCAGTCGAACTCCTGGCGCCATTGTCATTCTGCGTACAGAGAACTGTTGTCGCGCAGTGACAAAGACGCATTGTGGCAAGAATCTTGCTCTTGTTTGACCCACAAACACGGCGCAGTGAATTCCTTACTGCCGTTAATCTGTGCATCGACTCAAAGGATGAGCTTTATCCAGATGAGGCTCAGGACGGAAAAGCCTCCATGACAGAGCAGTGACAGTAACACTCCTCCAACAAACATGACCCCCTCCAGCCTTTTTAGGACACACTGACACAAGCAGGATTGAATTCATCGACATTTGAATCTTGCATACAAACACTGAGTCTTAGCAACACCTCTTTCCCACAGACGAAGGAGTGAGCAATTCAGTATGTTTGTTTCTAAAAAGGTTTTAAACCTAACGGATTTGAATGACTCAAAGGGCAACCTGTTTACCTGCTTTCTCTCTCTCTTTCTCTCTCTCTCTCTGTCTCTCTCACTGTGCCCAACTGAACGAGTCACTGCTTGTGCTTCTGCACGTACCTATTTTTTCCACCTTTTCTTTTAATAGTTTTCACGCTCTTTGGATCGCAGGCTAAAACAACCTTTGTGCCCACCTGCCTAACCGAGACGTCGAACAAGTCATCTCGAACCACGCAAATCCAGTTTGCACGATTGTTTTTTTCACTGATTTTGTTCTGCCACAAATCCCTGCTGGTGGGTAAATCCTGCCAGAACAATAAGCCGCACTATCTATGTTTTAACTGGTGCTGGGAGCACCCGCTGGCTCGCTTCCAAAAACACATCATTCACGTGGAATTTTTTACAACACACCCATGTTATTCCGCTGTCTTATTTTTTTGGGGCCGAACACCACGTTCTCTCGTGTGATTGGCGCAGCTGCAGTAGACCGGTGTCCGCAGGGGATTTGGAGCCTGAATTGGCATTGCCAGTCCGGTCGTGTCAGAACTCGTGCAAGCGTTGTTGTTACAGTTTTGTAAAGAGCGAGTGGGAGGAGAACCTCGGGGGTGTTCGAGGTGAACATCACACTAGCGTTCAAGTTACAGTGGCAGCGTTTTTAAAGTCATGCCTTGTAGTTTAAGTTCACAAACTTACATTTTTTACATGCCATACCGCTGACTGATGAGGACATAGATCGTACGTTACATGCATTCACTATCCAGACACTCTGTCAATTATCTGCATTAGTCATGCTTATCTGTGCTATCGTTTTCTATCGACGTCAATAAAGTGGTAAAGTCTCTTCTTCCGCTGACCATATAAAGCTCTCAGATACTTCCAGATAACATTTACACCGGATAACCCATGTGCATGGTGCAGAGCAAGTATACGACTCATTCCAGACATTCTTCTTATCCACTATCTCATGTCCCAGTTTTGTCTCTGTTTCCATGGATACAGAGCGTACACTCTTGAAGGTGCGGCATGTCTGCTGTGTGTGTATGTGTTTGTGTGTGATGTCTATGCCATGGACCCATGGGATTAAACTTAAAAAACTGCTCAATTGCCATGATGCAGCGGGCGCTTTTGTGATCCATGGCACTCAGTTTGCTCTCAATTAAGGGCATGAATGGGACTGAAGGGCACTTTGAGCCGATGAGTAGGTGAAGGGGAACAAACAGAACAACTTGATGATGCTTTATAAGAGAAAATGAGTGACAAAGTGCACTATTATTGGGAATACAATGACAATAAAGAGACTGATCTTATGAATGAAGATACATGTTTGTTTTTTTTTGCCTGCAGTATCTTGTAGAATTTATTCAGTATTCATAGCATTTTGCAATTTTTATCCCAGATAGATAGCAGGCAGTTTGGGGACAAATGTTAGTAAGTTATTGCAATGATAAGTGTCTTGTAGACTAGAAGACATATTTCAGACTTGCCTATTTAAAAATTAGGTCAGAAATGCCCCAAATACTACAAATGTAATGTAAATACATGTAATGTTTGTAAAACATACTGGAGATAAATTGGTCCAATTATTGGTTCATGTTCTTCCATATATTGTAATGTCTGACATACATTATGGTCTCGGTAAGGTGGAGTTTTTAGTGGTTTTGTGGCAAACAAATGAATAACATTCCACGGTGGGATGTGGGTCAGATGAAACAGGGAAGTGTAGTCAAGCACTCGATACTCGATACTCTTACATTTGTTTTCTATTATAATAGAATAACAAGACATTTTTCATGCATACGTCTGGAAAATCGCATGACCTGATTTGTATTCAAAATTGCAAATGTTTTGTTAGAGTCTGTGTTTGTTCCTTTACTCAGGAATGTCATTCTTGTGACACTGACTGGGATCCGTGCACACTGACTTTGCTTGATCAATGAAATTTCATTTACATTTACAGCATTTGGCCGTCACCAGTTATTTATGACAGTGTAGTTTTTACCCCTTGCACCTCTCTTATTTTCTACTCAGGCTGCATGCACTGGCTGGGATGTATAAGATATGTCTTGAAAAAGACCCAAGAGTTCTGATCTGGCAGTGGTGGGGCTTGAAACCAGACCAATTAACCATCCAGAACCTCAACTTACTGAGCCACTATTGGTCCACAATTTAAAAATGGCAGCATTTTAATTACAGTTTCTTTTTTACCCCCCAAATGGCTCAAAAAATGACATTACAACCATATGTATTAAGATAAAACAAAGCAAAAATGGAAAGAGGCTTGACTTGACGATAAACTGGAACTACTGCTTAAAAATTGGATCTTATCCAAAATATCAGTTCATGGTGCAAAGCTTTAGGGCGGTGCATTCAGGAGCAGTACAGTGTGTATCATGTTGTGTCACCATATAATTACAACTCCACCCAAGGGTGTAATAATAAAACAAACGAAAATTAAATTGCAAAAACAAATTAGAAATTACAGACCACAAACTAACAGTCTGGTCAGCAAACATATTTCTGTTTACACAGGATTTCTCTATCTTACAAGGTGTTTTTAAGAAGCTTTGATTTTACTTTTTTTTAAGAGACTTTTTTTGTGGACAGGAAGTAAAATTTTTTATTTCATTAATATCTGTGAATATGTACTGTAGACATGTATGTAGATGTGGTGTGAGCAGTGCCTTCGGGGAGATAGCGGTCTGTTTCTGGATTTGTATGCAAGCATCAGTGTATTAAATCTGCTGCAGTCTGCTACAGGAAGCCAGTGGTGGGAACGGAGCAAAGGTCCAATGTAGGAGCAAACAGGTAGATTGTTGGGCTGCATTCTGGATCAGAGTATGTGGAATAATATACAGTAGAAATGTCAGGAAAACACTTGAAGGTTGTTTGTTCCTCAAGTGTTTGCTTGAGGAACTTCAGCGCGTTTTCAAATTAGGTACCCGGGATCGTTTTTGAGAACACTTGACCCCAAAATCCCCATTTACTCGGTCGTTCGGGGACGGGGTCCAAGTCCACTTGATGAGGTGGATCAAAACAGATATGGAAGCCAGTTGTAGGGGAGGTAGTCGATAGGGAGGGGGGTGTTGGGGTGGGGGGCTGATTGTTCTTGGGCAGGATGTAAATTGGTCATGCCTAATGCGAAAACCTCCTTATGTGTTGACTTTGACTTGTGTGTGACTTATTGCCGTTTGTACTTGGACTTGGGATAGGTACTGGCCATTGGTCTCCAACAATTTGACAAAAAGTAATTCCTTATTCTAGTAAACATAGCCTAATCATTGGCCTAATTTACAAATGAAAGCCAACTAGATGAAATAAAGATATGGTTTTTAAGGTCATGACTTTATTGACTTGAACTTTACTTGACTGAATCTTGAACTAATCTGATAGAAGAGTTGACCGTGCCATTCTTGACTGCAGCCCTAGAATCATGTACTGTATAACATCTCCAAATAAAGACAGGAAGTTTATGTTTTTACAGGTTGAAGCATGTCTCTCCTTCTCCAATTCCTGGTCATCAGTTTATTTTTCTTGCATTGCAAAATCCTTGTCCTGTATTAAGTAACATATTACAAAGTTACACCTGGGTAACTTTGCCTGGAATGCTTTTCCACCACTTATTACACCTTCTATAGTGTTGCGCAAGCTTAGATTTTATCTCCTCTTTTACTTGAGCAAATACCATCTTGATATGAAGCCAGATCCCAAAGAGGCGGCCACCACATTGCACGACAACAATTCCACCCAAAGCACGACCCTCACAGTAAATACATTTTTTTTTTTTTTACAGGACTCCAGATAAAGGCATACAGCTATAAGGTGCGTGATATTCAAGGCCCGTTTCACAGCTCTTTATTTGATCCCTTTTTTATCCGTGCTGCCGTATGCAGAGTCGACTGTAAGCGCTTAACTGGGCTTTGGAATACTTACACCAGGTTTCTCCTGCAGCTTAAAGATTACACACTGCCTGTAGTCTCTCGCTCACCTTCCACATAACATTATAAGTGGAAGGTTATATTGGTTTTTACCCATAAGTGTGGTTCCAGCCCTATATTAAGCCCCTACGACTCGCACAGGCATGCTAATTACATGACGGTAAAGCTTGAACGCTCTTCCACTTGCATGAGGTATAGGACATAAAGGTGTAATACAGTCTGGTATTCTATTTTATAGATAGTACAGAGTCTTTTCACCAGTACCTTTTTAAACACAGCAGCTTTTATAAGATTTCAGGAATTTTAACCACAGTTCCCTTCTGAGCTCTTTGCAGCACTTGAGCAGTTGTTTCGGGAACGTTTTTGGATCCTGCTCGAGAGTAGTTGCTGTTTATAGGGTGTGGAACTTGTGATGTAGCTTAAACACACAAATCTTGTGAATTCATGATTTTCAACAACATGCTGTGATTGATGACTTAATGATTGTGCTTTAAAGATGGTGCGGCATGACTGGCAGGTTTTTGCTTCAATGCTTTTTTTTTTTTTTTTTTTGCAAAGCTACGTATAAAACACAAAAAGGGAGTGTTTAACACATACCTTTAGACAACATTACTCCAGTAGAGAGAAACATTACAATAACAGACACAAACTACACCAAAAATAGACACAACAACAACATATACAGCAGACAACAGACATAAATATAATTCTAGTAGACAAAAACAATCACATTACAACTGCAGACACAGGCAACAGGTTTACAACAAGAGACATAACAGCTGTACAACACCACACATTAATATTATGTATGTATGTATGTATGTATGTATGTATTGAGACACACAAATCACAACATAATGCTGCAAAAGTGCAACGGTAAAACGAGGGCTGTTCAAGTCAAACCGGGACTTGTGATGAAATCTTTATAGAATGAAAGCGTAAAACCGATCGACAGTTACAGAAGACTTTTTACTCATGAATGTACAGAAGCACAGTAAGTAGTAGTAGTGATGAGACTCTTAGCCGCAGTAAAACATTTGAATGGTGAAAATTTTTTAAAGAAGGTCGTACGTCCATGAATGGCGATCCCGGGCCACTACAGTGAAAAATCAGTTTTGCAGGCATAATCATTATTTTTGCTCGCACCAGCACAGGCAGGTACTAAGGATGCTGGTTTTGTCTCTAAAGTTTCATATTAGAGCACTATCTCACACCCATACAGTTTTGTTGGTCAGTGTTTCTGTTTAATAAATCCAGCTTTCACTTGAAAATTGGAATAAAAAAAAAAAGTTTGAAAGTGCTTTTCCTTTTCCAAATTTCCACTGACCAGTTTGAACCTGTGAAAGCTGTAGATTGTGATTCTTGATAGGATGTGGTCTTCTGACGTTGATGTTTCGATGTGTTGTGAGTTTTGAAGTACTTTTCTCATCACCACAGTTGTAAAGCGTTACTAGAGACATCCTGTCAGCTCAAACTAGCCATTCTCCTGTAACACTTTCACCAACAAGATGGTTCAACCTTCACAACTGCCACTTTGTGTATGTTTTTTCCCCCATTCTGTTTAAACATTATATACTTTTGTGTGGGAAAATCCTGAGTAATATACTACTAAAATACTCTAACCATCCCATTTGGCAGTAATAACCATGGCACCATGGAAGTCACTGAGATCACTTGTTTTCCTGGTTCTGATGTTTCATGAGAAACTCTTGACGTGTTTCTGTAATGTGCTTCTGCCCCATGATTGGCTCATTGGATTGCAGTTACAATAGAAACAAGACAAGAGTGTCAGCAATATTAACAAATTCTTGAGAAGTGACCTTTGTGACTAAGACTAGACTGTACTTACACTTACCGTAGGCAGCTAATGGTGTTTCAGTGGAATTTACTATATTGAGAAACTAGATATCATTTACGTTGAATCGTAAACTTCAGCAAACACACCCACCCACATGAGCACACACACACACACACACACACACATGAAGACTATTAAAAAGGAATACTATAATGATTGCGTAATTATCGCTTTAAAGGCGTGTCTCAAGAGACAGACAGGCGACTAACATTAAGTTCGGCCAGTTTGATTTTTATTGTGCTCGGTTTATGTGGATGTGTGTGTGTATTCATTTTGGTCCACATGAGATGTTTACAGGCTACACCATCCATCTATCATAAAGCATACAGCGCTCTGTCATACACTCGGTCTTGTTTTTCATTCTGCGCTCTCTGGATTGCACCCTGAAATAACCTTTCTGCCTGTCTGCCTGTCTGAGAAGCCGAGAAATCTATTCTCATAAAAACACACGCACACACACACACACACACACACATGCAAACACACAGTTTGTGCAACTTCTGAGGTTTTGTACTCCCACAAATCCCCCTGTAACACATATAGGTGTTTGGTGCTCGTCTGTTAGTCTGCAATAGCGGTTCCTCCTATAGTGTTCAGTCGAGACAGAAGTAATAAAAGGATGGGATTGTGTAATGGTTACTGTAAATCTGTGCCTCCGTAGAGATGGGCAGTGTTTCGTTCACATTGCGATATCCGTTTCTATATTCAGCGGTGGTGTAGAGTCAATCAGAGTATTCAGCCAGCTGCATGATCCGGTTGTATAAATAGCACAGAGCTCTGTGACACACATTGTTAGCATGCTGAAAACTATGTTCAGTCTTTCAAAACCTCTCTCTCTCTCTTGCTCTCTCTCTCTCTTCACTCAGCCAAATCTGATCCATGTACACTTCACGCCTCTGGCAAAATCTTTTCTTTTCTTTTTTTTTTTGTAACATAGTAATATATACACTGCCAGTCAAAGGGTTATTTTTTCTATCCTTTTTTTTGGTGTAACCTCCAAGAAATATGTTTATGTTAAATACTAATTATAAAATATTTGTTTATTCATTCATTAATTCATTCATTCATTCATTCATCGTCTATACCACTTATACTGTATTCAGGGTAATAGGGAGCCTGGAGCCTATCCCAGGAGACTTGCGGCACGAGATGGGGTACACTCTAGACGGGGTGCCAATCCATCACAGGGGACACACACGTACACACACCATGGACAAATTGGGAATGCCAATTAACCTAATCTGCAGGTCTTCGGACTGTGGGAGAAAACTAGCCAAACACTCCACACACAGACCCAAGGTGAGAAGCGAACCCTCGACCCTGAAGGTGCAAGGCGACAGTGCTAACCACTATGCAGCCGTGCTACATAGAAATACTTATAATGTTATATTATTGGAACAATAAATCTTGATTTACTGAGCTTTCTGCTCTCTGTTCAGACTCTTGCAGCGCACAGTAAATGTGTGGCAACTGGGGAAAACCCTTCACAAGGTTGCAAGTGAAGTTCTAGCAGGAAGAAAAAAAGAGAGAAAATTGGATGGAAAGAGTCTATTCTGATTGCGGCTATAAAAACACAGACATTTTGTCTTTATAAAGCATATACAGGTGCACAGATTGACATGGTTTATCAATTATATACTGTACCAGTAAACTGGCGACAGGATCCTAGGAACCCAATTTTCGTCTACACACTTAGGGACTGAAGGCCAGCTTGTCCTGTCTGATCCACTGAAAAGCTATTGCAGAGCAAATAGCGGAAATAAGTGAACATTGGCAAGATTTAAAGGCAGCAAAATACCCAACACAGCCTGTCATGCGTGGAGCTCAGCAGGCAAAGAGTTCAAGGTTGTTGACCTGGCCGTCAAACTCCCCAGATCCCAATGAGATCAAGCATCCATCGGATGTGCCAGATAAACAAGTCTGATCGATGGAGGACCCACCTCTCAACCCACAGCACCCACTGTCAACATCATGGTGGAAGACACCACAGCACACCACCAGAGGTCTTGAGGAGCCAGGACCCAAGGAGCCAGAGCAACCCTGGGGTACAAGGGGGAACTGAAACCTATTGCATTTTGTTTTAATGTTAATGGTTTTGAGTTAAAGCTGATCAGTGTATATAATTAGACTTATGTCTGTTTCATGACAACTACAAAAGCTGTCTAATATTGGTTTGTACATGATGTCATGTCCTTTGTGTGGCATGGCAATTTTATACATAGAAAAGAATCACTTTTACAAGCTTTTAAAATGCATATTTTTGTGTGTTGCTCAAATCGATCAAACCGAATCCCTGATGAGTCTTTATCGAGCACCACAGGTAGTTTGTCATAAGGTTGGAGTTCAAAAATATGATTGAAAAGTACGAGCAAGAACTTTCATCTGTGGTCGGGATGAATGGAATCACATAATGCTCATTAATGTGCAACACCACTTCATTAATATAACATATCTTATGTGGCTATGTTTATGAATCTAGTTGTTTTATTGTTTCTTTTTTGCTATGTTGGAATTTGTACCTCTGAACAACAATCTGCAGCAGCAATAACTGACCACAAAGTTCATCTGTGTGTGTGTGTGTGTGTGTGTGTGTGTGTGTATGTGTGTATATATATATGTGTGTGTACACCTGCCCAGTGATAGATTCAAAATTGATTTTGTTCATAGCATAAGCATGACATCCAACATATTTAATTATTTTCTATTTATACGTTGCCTGACAATATAGTATAAATTATCAAAAAAGGATGTCCCTCATCATCACCTGCTTTCTTTAAAGTCAAACTACAATACTATGCAAAAGTCTTGAGCCAACTCCATTTCTTCATATTTAATTACATTATGTAGATTAAAATAACAAAATGAAACCAGAACTTTTATTGTGACAGACTGCAAAGTGCCTAAACATACAATTTAAAATTCATTGTTCATTTAACAACCTCAGCAGCAGCCTCATTTCCCCTCTCGTCTGTTCCAACCACTCAGCATTCAGCATCACCAGTATACTAATCACCAGCCTGATCATCTGTATCATATCATTTGCACCTGTTTCTCACTGGTTCACGCCTTAAGTTAGATTTTTCTATGCCTGGATGATTTATAGGTCACTGTGTGGCTTAAACAAAAAACATTCTGAAACTGCTCAGGTACAGGGACTGGACTGAAAATGAGAGACAAAAACAAGTGAATGTACTTTGTTTCTATTCCATACTCTGATCACACACACACACTGCTCGACTTACACTAAATTACAGACTAGCAAAAATAATTTCACCAAATAATTGCACTCACCTTCAATAAAACACTTCTTTAGAGTCTCATTACAGACTCAGCATGGAAAGTACACGTCATTAAATTAAAAACCAAAATCAAAAAGATTTAAGGATTCAGAAATAATTTGTTTAATTTTCCTTCCCCAATAGTGTTTAAAGTATAATAAAACATTTTTTTTTTTTTTTTTTTTAAATCCATGTTTCCAAACATCTACACTCGGGTACATGAATTCAGGAACAAAGGTATTTTTCCCCCATTAGGTGTCTTTACACCAGCACATTGAATTAAAAATGATACACTCAAGATGTGAGTGAAGTTAAGACGCACAGCTTTACTTCAAAGAATGGATTATGAACCCAATTTTGGGGGGTCATAAGTACTGACATAATGATTGCTTTAAGAATCAACTTCAGTCAACTGACCACATGGACTTGACCAAATGCTGAGTTTCCTTTCTTAAGCCATTCTTTCCTCGAGCCTTACCAGTACTTTGCACCTTGTTGTAAAGTGTGTGTATTTACTTCATAAAACTGTCTCTTGACTGTAGGCTGTTAATGACATGCCTCCCTGCTCAAACATGTTCTTGACTTGACTAGATGTTGTAAAAGGGTTCTTCTTCACCATGGACAGAATTCATCCACTTTAATTGTCTTTCATGGTCTTCCAGGCCTATTAATGTTCCAGAACTTGACGGTTAAAAAAGCTGTCCAAACCTACCTAGAGCCCTAGATGAAAAAGTAATTACCTATGCTAAACATAATAACTGGTTGTGCCACCCTTGGCGGCAACAACTGTAATCAAGCGTTCGTGATACGTGGCAATGAGTCTTTCACATCACTGTGGAAGAATTTTGACCCAGTCTTCTTAAATTCAGCCTTATTGGAGAGTTTTCAAGCATGAATGGCCTGTTTATGTTCATCTCAATTGGATTTACGTCCGGACTTTGACTAGACCTCTGCAAAACCTTTTCTTTTTTATTTAACCCATACTGTATTTTCTTTAATGACCCCTACAGTGAATTGTCCGACAATACCACCGAGTGCTTGACTAAATTTGGAAGAAAATATCAAGCTGATGTTGCTTACAGGGTAAACAGTCTTTGCTAACCTAACTAATTGATCAGGTAATACATCCATAGTGTAAATTTTGTCATTTTTGTTTAGGGCAATAAAACCTTTAGATCGATGCTTAAACTGTCTTGCTAGAACCTGCAGGAAGCCTAAACTCAGCATCATATATTTCATTTGTTTCGATTTCATCTCCAGACAACCGGTTTACATTACACAGCGCAGAAAGCGAGCACTGATATGTGTTGTACTTTGTGCTGCACCGAATTCAACGTGGAACAATATTTAATACCTGAAGGAAAAAAAAAATAATGTTGTGGCAAAGATGAATTCTTGTTCTTTATGCCAGCTAAGACTTTTCTTCCCCCTGCAATGTCAGCCTACAAGGAAACTTTATATCATCACAAAGAATAAAATTAAATAAATAAACGTATAAAGCTGAAACCGTAGGGCATAAATCGATATGTGCTGTGAAATGTGAGCAGGTGAGGCCTCCCTCCCCCACGGCAGGCGGAGAGCCTGGGCCGGTGTGTATCATCATGTTGTGGTAAATTGTAGAGGACTTTCCCCCTGGAGCCGGGGGCTGAAGCAGAGGCCCAGGCGCTGACACAGACATTATTCAAATGATACTCCTCTTTTCACTCTACTTCTGTCTTCCTTTTTTTTTTTTTTTTTTTTGCCCTCGGATAGTAAAATTTGACATTTAGAGGTTGTGTGAAGAGATGGCAAGCAGGACATTTTCCCTCTGCACATTTATAAAAATAAGAAGAACCAAACAGGAGCGAAGAGAATCTGGGGTTCGAGTTAATTCACAGTGATGACAGTAAATGTCAGGGGCTTTCTGGCAGTCCTGGGATTTGAACTCATAACCTTCACTTCATATCGTAAAAGTAATTATTGTGCCACTGTAGCACTTGTAATCTGCTTACTGCTTACAAAGGGGTTGTACATTTTATTAGCAATAACGGCAAGATAAAAACTGATGAAGTAAAGGAAACAAAATTGACAATATTGCACAAAACTAACTGTAACGCCCAGACACCTCAATAAACCTGAAACCAATAGGATTAACTGAAATACTGACAGTATTTAATTTTTTTCTTTATGTCTGAGTAAATCTTTTTTTTTTTTTTTTTTACAGACGTATCATGATACTCAAAACTTTTTGCATGCATATGGAGGAGTAATGTCTTTTA
>JAOTRS010000044.1:7875497-7888759 GCA_028565755.1 Dinotopterus cunningtoni
TAACTTGGAACAAAGAATAAACCCACTAATACTTTATCCTGCATCTGCGTTCGCTTCCTTATCACACAGACATGACAAACACAAAACAACCTTCCCCCAAGTCACATTGTAACTCTAAAAAACGAACAAACATGTAAATCACACATAATTAGAAATAGAGATAATAATAATAGAAAAATAATAATAACAAGTACAAATGGTTAACATAATACTCTTACCAGGAAAAACGTAAACATGGCTAGATTTTAAGTTAAAAAAGGGTACTTTCCTGAGAATCGTAGCTGCGTATTAAAAATAAAAAATATAGTGCACTACGTTGTTTTTCGGCAAGCTGTCTGTGTATTTTTGCGCCTTTTCTACCGAGCATAGCCACTTTTTCTGTCCGGTAGAGAGAGTTATCTGGAGCCGTGCTGGATATAGGAGAGAAGGCCGGAGTCCACGGTTGTATAACTCAGTCATAACTTCTCTATACTCGGCTCGCTGGCTTAAAACTTTGGGAGCGTAGTCTTCCACGATAAGAATCTGCTGACTGCGGTATTCCAGCTTCCCTCTCCGCCGTGCCTCCCGAATCAGAAGGTCTTTAACCTGGTACTGTCATGCACACTCGCTCCGCGACCGGCACTAGGACCCGGAAGTAGTACGGTCGCGACTCCGGAAGCATGAAGCATGAAAGGGGACAAGATGGCGCTTCACATCACTCACTGAGTTGCCCATGCCGGTTCCGACGCTTCGCTTCGCAATCGTGAGTACTCACCTATTTTGGGTTTATCTTCCAGACGAGTGTGTGTTGTTAGAACGCAAGTTTATTTGTGTAAACTCTTGCGCTCGCTTCGAGAGAGTTCTGAGAATAATACGCGTGGTTATCCTGCCGATTCGCGCTACTTCCGCATTTGGGGTTACCATCCACGCTACACGGGCTAACTGCTAAAGTCTTCTGGTCAATCTCCGGTTAGTTCTGTGACAGAATGACTGAGTCATCAGCAGTGAACCCAGCGTATTATGCTCACCTCTGCGACGTGGTAAACAGGCATGCTGAGTTGATCGAGCAGCTGAACGGCGAGATTGCGACTCTCTATTGCAGTACCGCAAGTTGGCGGAGCCAGCGGCAGGAGAACGCGGCTCTCCGCGAGGCTGCTCCTCTTCCGGTTAGCTTCCCGCCCTTTGCAGCGCCTGCTGCGCTGCAACCTCCCCCTCCTCTGATGTATATATAGCTTTACCGGATAAATGGGATGGCACAGATGGGAAGTGCAGTGTTTTTCTAACCGCACTGGATCTTGTGTTTGAGTTTAATTCCAACAGATACTCCGCAGACCGGTTGCGCATCACTCTTCTCGTCTCATTACTATCAGTAATATAGTAGGCAGGTGGAGGGCCTCATCCAACTAGCTCTCCGGATAGATCAACATCTGCTCTCTCGTCTAAGGCCAGCCCCCCGGACCCTGCCACCATCATTATCTCACACCACGCCCCACTCCTTCACTTTCTTCTCCAATGCCCCAATTCCTGAAGCCTGACCTGTCTTCACTTCCACTGCTACCGGACCTGTCGGATCTCCACCTCCCGCCGTGGTTGACACGGGAGCCGGGGAACCCATGCAATTAGGACGCGCCTCCTTGACCGCTGCAGAACAGGAACGGCGATTTAGGGAGGGGCTCTGCGCCTATTGTGGGTCAGCGACGCACCACCGAGTCATTTGTCCTCTCCGGCCAGGAAGCGCCCAGGCCTGGTGAGAAATGAGAGCAGCTTAACAGGTCACCTACAACTCTCTGCCACCATGACTAACATTTCTCGTCTCACGGTCCAAGTATGCAGTTTGGCCACAAACGGGTCAGAAAGTACTGTGTTTATCGACTCCGGTGCCGCAGGTAACTTCATTGACTTTTCTTACGCCAAAAAACTGGGTGTTAAAATCAAGGCGTTATCCCAGCCTGTTCGGACCACATCTGTCTACGGTCGGCCCCTTTCATCTAGTCCCATCACAACCCAGACCCAACCCATTACCCTCACCATCGACCAGCACCAAGAGCAGATCCGGTTCCACCTCACCTCAATTTCATCTCCACCCATCAACCTTGGCACCCCTGGCTGCTTTAACTCACTCATCTCATGGACCCAAAACCAGATTCTGCAATGGGCCCCGACCTGCACCGGACTTTGCCTACAGGCTTCGGCTGGGACGTGTTCTAGGGAGTCCGAGGCCCCCGATGTCGACACCAACGCCATCCCCGCTGCCCATACGACCTGGCTATTCACCTTCAGCCGGGCACGGTCCCACCCCGCGGCCATCTTTACTCCTTATCCACCACAGAGACGCAGGCGATGGAGGAGTATGTATCCAACGCTCTCCGCCAAGGCACCATCCGGCACGCCTCCTCGCCTGCTGCCGCGGGGTTCTTCTTTGTGAAGAAGAGAGGCGGTGAACTTCGTCCATGTGTCGATTAACGGGGGCTCAATAATATCACCATCAAAAACCGACACCCTTTGCCTCTCACCAATTCAGCCCTGGACGCCCTCTCTGGTGCCACCATATTTACTAAGTTGGACCTCCAGAGCGCCTACAACTTGGTGCACATCAGAGAGGGTGATGAGTGGAAGACGGCTTTCATCACCCCCACTGGACATTACGAAAGTTTAGTCATTCCCTTCGGACTTAGCAACGCCCCTGCAGCCTTCCAGCAGTTCATAAACAATGTTAAGTCGTGGGCGTTCGTTTATCTAGACGACATTCTCATTTACTCCCGCACAGTCAACAAACATCTTCAACACGTCAGGGTGGTCTTAAAGAGATTGCTCGCTCATCAGCTGTACTGTAAGTTGGAGAAGTGCGCTTTTTATGAGCGCTCCACCATGTTTTTGGGCTTTGTTATCTCACCCCAGGGTGTGGCCATGGACCTGCAGAAGCTGGAAGTTGTGCGTCATTGGCCCCTACCCAAGACCCTTAAGCAACTTCAACAGTTTCTCGGGTTTGCGAATTTCTATCATCGCTTTATCCGGGACTACACCCTTAACCGCCCTAACACGTCCATCATCTCGTAACTTCACAGATATAATCTCGAGAGAGTTCTGATAATAATATGCGTGGTTATCCTGCCGATTCGCGATACTTCAGGCTAACTGCTAAAATCTTCTGGTCAATCTCCGGTAAGTTACGTGACAGGTACCGGTGTACACTGAGAATGACGGGCTGAGGTCTCTGTCCTGAAGCGGGTTTGGATGCAGGTATATGGTGGGCTCTATCAATCTCAGACGGGGATGACAGCGTTTCACTTCCAAACAGCTCACACAAGAATTTTGAGAAGAACTCGGTAGGGAGTCCACCTTCAGTATTTTCTGGAAGACCTAGGACACGCAGATTTTGTCTCCTGCTCCGGCCTTCTAGGTCCACGAGCAGATGTTCTCCAACTCACTCACACGCTGGCTCAGGTCATCGGTAACGAGTTCTAGTGATGGTAAGCGCTGTTCATGGTCCTCTACTTGGGCGTGAATTTGGTCCAGTTTACTTTCCAGTAATCTAAACGAGGATTTAAATTCAGCTGCAAGTGCTTCACAGTGTTTGTTTAACAGCGCAGAAATAGCCTCGACTGTTAGAGCGGTCGCAGTGTCGTCTTTTTTTCCCGGTTTTAACACTTCTGGTAGCCATTATAAATGAAAAATAGATGACCGTGGGGTAGAGTACAAAGTTATTATATCCTAAAGATTTAATTTAACATTTAGAGACGAATAAGGGAGTGAAGAAATTTGAAATTGTCGGAGCACCTAACTAACACGTCTACTCCATGTGGCTGCTAACCGGAAGTCTACAAAAGTGCACATATTTTTATACTGTGTCATTTGACTGTACTCAGAAATAACCAATTACAGTGGAACCTTGGCTTACAAACATAATTCGTATTTTAAAACACTCGTAAAACTCAAATTTTTTGTTTTACAGCCCCAAAAAATAAATACATAAAAATAATTAATACAAAATATAAAGTAAAAATTAAACAAATTAACCTGCATTTTACCTTTTAAAAAAAGTAAAAAATAATTTCCGACAGATAAGTGTTTCCGTTTATGCGCGCAGGTGCTGTGTGTGTGTGTGTGTGTGTGTGTGTGTGTGTGTGTGTAAGACGTGTGTGTAAGCACATGCAGCATTCAGAGAAGAATGCGTAATGCTCAGTGTAATGCGCTGTGTAAGCCAGTGTGCAACGTGACTGCAGCAACATTCGGCGAGGTTACTGTACATCAGCGTTTCATCACAGGAAGTGGGCGGGGCCTCGCTTGTCTGAACCTGAGATGGCGCAAGGCCAGGTTTACTTTTCTAATCCATCATGAGAGCCACACCTGTAATAACCACAGTCAGGTGGTGTAAAGTTCACCCACATGGGCAGGGTTCCTTATGTATGATAAAATAATGCTGCATTGTTTCGAATGTACTTAAAGCCTATGAGAATATTGCATTGTGCAAGAGGTGTAGTATTGCTGGGTGTAGTCTACGGTTTGCACCTAAAGCTCTTTATATAATCCTGCGCTTAGTAATGAATACCAAATGTTTGCTTAATAGGGTCAAAAATATACTTTAAATGCAGTGTTGATACCCAGGACCTAAACGCTACAGAATTCTCAATTATGATTGGTCGGAAGGTGGTGATCTATTTTTTTATAACAGTAGCTTGGATAGTACAGTAGAGTTGGAGTAATTCAGGTCACAGGTGTACATTAATGCACTAATATCATTTCTACAGTTTAATGGACTCACCACCCAAGCCCCAGCCTCTGGACATGGTGCCGGTTCCAAGCACGGAAGGGCATCGGGTGTAAAATGTGTGCCAAATGTGTTGTTGTGTGAATTGGATGGTTCGCTGTGGCGACCTGTTGAAAAGACTTCAACAATAACGTCACCATGGTAAAAAAAAAATGTCACAGTGTTTTACTCCATGTGAATTGCTGATTGCAGCAGCTCTTATACTTTCGCATATTTTTTACCCTTGTTTTTTTTTAGGACTTCCCAACATTCCTGGGAATGCATTCAATATCTCTTTCACATTACTTACTGTTTCTCTGTTTTCTTCCTGTTTGCTTATAGTGTCCAGTTCTCTTAGGGTAGTCCTAATTAGTACAACCCCTTCCTAATTAGTAATGCCCCCTACCCCCCCTTAAGATTTCTTAGTTCCTTGTCTGGTATTTTTGTTTAGTTTTCTGTCTGTGCATACAGTATGTACAATATTGTGAGACACTGGTTTTCCTGTTTTGGTTCTTGTTTTTGTTAAGGCTAATCCTAAAAGTAGTAAAGTCCTTGCCGGACCACAAAGGCAGTACTGATCACTGTTTTCATAGCCGTCAGTCAGACACTGTCTCACGCCACAACCCCGTGGGTATGGGGTGAGTGTATAGCACAATGTGCCTGTTTACCTCCCAGCCTTGGTACCAAATTATACTGCTTGGCAACTGTGTGTAAACAACTTGCCCAAGGTCGTTACCCGGTGCCCGGGCCGAGGCTCAAACTTGCAACCTTACGATCACAACTAGGCCACCAAATCACACTAGTGCTAAGTGTAATTCCTGGTTCCTAGCCATACTTCTTATGTTTTTGTCAATCCTAAAGATTCTTAGTAAGACATGCCTGTGATTACATCCTTCCTAGTCATCTTCTATTTTCATCTTCTATACTGTTTATCCTGTACATGGTCGCAGGAAGCCTGGAGCCTATCCCAGGAAACTTCAGACGGGGTACACCCTGGACAGGGGGCCAGTCTATCGCCGTACACATACTGTATGCACACACTCGCACACTTATTCACACATTATGAGGAATTTGGGAACACACAGGAGGTGCGAGGCTATAGTGCTAATCACTACGCCACTATGCTGCACCATTGATGTTCTTTCCGGTAAATACATGTTTGTTTAACATTTATGGAAGGAGTTTCCAGGGTCAGTGCTTTAAAACAATAAGAAATAAAATTATTTTCGAAGAGACAAAAAAATTCTGGTAAAGGTTGGTGACATAAAAAGTCTTTTAAATCTGCTATTAGATAAAAGATTACAGCAACTCACTCTTGATTTGGTACACTGCACAGCAAAGTACAATTTCTTTTTACTAGAAACTAAAACAGTGCATCTGGTATAAGGAGAATAAGACTCCTCAGAGAATGTTTTTTTATAGGAAAAAAAAATGAACTTCCAGGTGGTAACTAGCACCCTGACACAAAGCAGAGGTAATTATTCCACCCCATAGTTTATTGCTTTCCTTTAACAGCATGCCCCAAGTGGTAGCATCACTGTCTCATAGTTCCAAGCTTTCACAGTCTTTCCAGTTGTGTTTGTTTTCTTCTCAGATGTTCTCAGATGTTTCCTAGAGCATGTCGGTAGGTATATTGCCTATACAAAATTACCCTGAAGCATTGTTCGTGCATCATATTCCTCGGATAAACTCCAGATTAAAATGTTTACCTATACAGCAAAATGTGCAGCATTGAATTAACTGAGCACGGAAGTAACACCCTACAGTCTTTACTAGTGATGGGTCGAAGAACGAGTAGTCTCGGAGAGTGATTCGTTCATTTTTTACTGGACGCACGCGCAAAGCATCGTAAAACCACCGTAGGTTATGTAATGGAAACAGAAATGAGTAGTTCTCCATTCGGAGTCTTTTGGTCCGAATCGTTCGTTCTTTTGTCACGTGACTCCCATAGACGCTATGCAGTGCAGTACACAGGAAACAGAATTGAGCGATTCTTCCCATGAGTCTTTTAGTCCTAGTCGTTCGTTCTTTTGTCACGTGACTCCCATTGACGTTATGCAGTGAAATAGATTCAAAAGAATGAACGACTCGGACCAGAAGATATGAGAGGTGAGCTGCTCATTCTGTTTATCATCATATGTCCTTAGCTGCATTGTAATATTTTCATTACTGGCCAACATTTTTGTATGTAGATGTGTTGGGGGTCTGTTTATTGAAAATTAAACATTTTATTTCATTTCTGAAGAAAAGAACGAAATGAACTAAATGACTCATAAAAAGATTCGTTCATTTAATGAACGAAATTCAAAAAACCGAGTCACTAAAATGATTCAAACTTCCCATCACTAGTCTTTACATAAGACCAGTTCATATAAACTCAACACTTGGGATTTTACTCTGAATGCACCGAATGTTCATGCTTTTCTGGCTTTTTTTCCATTCGGCATGACTGTCTTTAATCAGACCTGGCTCACTATTTCCTGATTCTCAGACACAAAGCCCAATAGGCCACATCAGTCTGATGAATGACCACCAGTCTCTGTCTGGCTCAGTAAAACCTTTATGTCTGAGTGCTAAGGCCTGGTGATGACGAGAGAGAGCGCGAGGCAGCCGGGCAAGCACAGACTGCCTACAGTACTTATCTCTCACCGGTATAAAATGTGCGCCACACACCCAAACACACACACATACACACGTATGCACTGACCCTCTATCTGAACAATGCCTTTGTTTGCCCTGCAATAGAAACCAGTTGTCCGCTGCTGAGTCAATATTTACTGCCTAATGGAATGTGTGCTTTGCTGGCTTCCTAACACCCAACCTGTCTCTCTCTCTCTCTCTCTCTGTCTCTCTCTCGCTTTAGTGTCTGATCCCCCCTTCCCCTTTCCAGTCCCCAGTTTCACACAAGTCATGTTTTTCCTCATAGTCTCCCCATCATCTCTCCTTATCTCTTCTCATCACTCTCTGCTCATATGTTGGTCAAATAAACACAGTGGATACGGAGCATGGGAGGAAAGGTCTCGCGCTGCTCGCGGTTATGTCACATGTGAGTGATAGGGGGATTTAAACCTCTTCCACGATCCTTCTTCTGCTTCAGAAATACGGAGCAGATATGCCGAGGTCTCCCTGGCGGTAAGGATTTCTGAGGCCTGAGTTCATCGCATTCTCTCTCAGTGACTCGTCGGTTCCAGCACGGCCCACTCACCGGCCCTCGGCAGATTAGATGAGGAATGTACAACAGAGGCGGATTCACAGAAACCACTCAGCAACTCATTAACCCTTATATTCCTCCAAGGACAAGATGACCCGTTTGTGCATTTTTAGGTAATCTCTTAATCACCAAGAAAATCGCGAAACTTGCACTGCTTGTGCATATATTACATTTAACACCTCTTTTGGAACCGGGCGCAAAAACGGTCCAAATATAGCCAGATGGAAAAAAAAAACCCACCCCTACTGCCAGAGTTTGTTTTCCACTTAAAGAACACCAAAAATACCTGCTATAGTGGAACACAAGCAATATACAGTAAACAGCAAGTAATTAGTCATAGATTTCTTTTTTTTTAAAGGGCAAGAAAAGTGCCAAATCAGAGCAGAAAAAAAACATCCGCTAATGAAAATTCATGGATGAAAAAACTAATCAATCATGAAAAAAATCAATCAGGAAAAGTTCCAACCTCGAGCCATTAACTGCCCAAAGAACCCTAGAGGAAACTTTTCTTTCCCCTTATAAAGGTTACGCTGTACGGAACCTTTAATTGTTTCCCTAACAGGAAAGATTAACCTTTTTTCCCCCCTGTATAAATACATTCGGTATAAAGAACGTCTGAACATATCTTGTTGTTTAAAACGAGACCCGTCGGCATTAATGCATCAAGAATTGCGATTTATTTAAAATTCCTAAAAAGATTTAACACAAATAAATTCAAGTTTTAGAAAGTGTGACACACTCTCAGTAGACCTGCAAACAAAAACAGCTCTAAGAACAGTTCTATATTAGTTTGAACTGGTTCTGTGATTCTAAACTGTTCTCAGAACTGTTACCTTTTAGCACATCTCCAACTTCCAGTTATAGAATTTGCCATGTCTGATTTGTTCTGTGTCACACTGAGGAAGTCCAGACCCACTGGCAGCCCATACACGCTACCGTCAAGAGCTACGATTGTCAGTAAGGACTTGGGTACAACAGCACACTTCATCGACGAACACTGGCAGCTGCATTCATTTGTATAAAAAAAAAATAGTGACAATAAATGAGAGATAATCATATATATAAAAAAAAATCCCCCAAAAATAATAAAGACAAAAAAAGCAAGGTTTTAAATATGTCATCTTAAGACATTTACATATTTTTAACTCTAACACATGCACTGCATACTCTTAGGAAAAAATAAAGTACTTATTATATTGTGAGGGGATGTTCAAGTCAAATCAGGACTTGTGATGAAATTTCTCATAAATAAAAGGCAGAAGACAGTACGGTGATGAGACTCTTAACCACAGTAAAATATTTGAACTGTGAAAACAATTCAAATATTTTAAAGAAGGCCGTACATCCGTGAATGACGATGCAGATGTTCTGTGAACATTCAACGAGTGGAACGTCTGATCCTTAAAAAAAAAAAGGTGGATAACTTATCACCAATTTGCAGACGAGACGCACCTGTCTGTGGGATCTGTACACACAATCATTCACTTGCACAATACAGGAACTGGAAGTTATTGTCACATCCCTCATACAGTCCTGACCTTGCTCCAAGTCATTTACACATGTTTGAGCCACTAAAGGAGTTCAGTAGGTAGTCCGATCATGGTTCGGGTGTACTGAGAAAACATTCTACCTTGATGGTATCCAAGCACTAGTGCAACACTGGAATAAGTGCATTTGTGTAGCAGGAGATTATATAGAGAAATAAAAGGAGTTTTTACTCTCTGTACTGTTGTTACTCTGCACAATAAAAAGTCCTGGTTTGACTTGAACGCTCCTCATACATCAGTGGGTTTTCTTTTTTAAAATCATTTTACCAACTGAGAGACTGCTCAGGTAACAAATAAATAATAAATTGATAAAAATGACTCACATGATTGAAAATATTACGGTTGTTAAATTTTATACCATGAAGGATGTAATGGAAGGAGATAATACAACGTCTAAACCTTCACCTTTACCCAGTGCAGTGGTACTGTGGATTATTTCCTAAAGTTTTTCTCTTATTTCACAGTAATTCATCAGCACTAAGACGTTTATATTTAATGAACATAGAATATGACTTTAATTAATTTTGTTTAAATGTGTTTATAATTAAGCGAAAGCATGTCAATGTAATGTAAAAAAAAAAAAAAAAAGTCTTTATAAAGATATAAGAACATTTTGTACATCGTGTATTAATATAAGTCTATGAATTGCTTTACAGCCAGAACTTCTATCAGAGCTGCTGTTCTGGAAAATTAATCAACCACTTTTAACCAAACAGGATAAAGAATTCATTATGTGAAAGGGTCAGGGGGTTAAAAGGAAATGCACGACCCGGTTCCTTTTTTTCTCTGCCTGTAATGACATCATTTCCTCTGGGCTAAGAGTACAAGTTATGAAACTAAGACTGTGTTTGTCTGAGAGATTTTCTGGGTGTGAGGTCATCACATCCTGCACGTTTAAGATATGATCATACTGTTCATGCGCGCCTCTCTTCCCATTACTAGCCTTGGATTTATTAAACACAGACCCATCGTCCGAAACATGTTGTATATTCTATTTCAGGATGGCGCGTTTCACAAGCTAAAGTGAATTTTGTGAATGGTGAAATGTTTTATTGTTTAAGGGCTGTTGCATGGTGTGACACTGTTTCTAAAAGTTGAGCTTCTGCTTTTCTTTCTTGCAATTTTAAGACCTTTTTCTCTTTCAAACACAAACAAAATACCTAAGCCATTAATCATAAGGAGTGAGAGACCCATAAACACGAGCTCGTACTTAATTTCTTTACTTCTCTGAATTTAAATTAAATTTAAGTCGGACCATTTAATACCACAAACACTCCATGCTGTTTTGCATTCGCTGAACTTTACCTGAGTGTCTCTGATCTCTTGTGTTTGTGTGTAAGCACAGAATGAACAAGACCTATATTTACACCTATATTTATGTGTCCACACCTATATTTATCAGTCCTTCCTGCTTTTTTTTTCTTTTTTCTTTTTTATCGTCACCTCTTCCTGGAGCTTGAGAAACCATGTCATTTCTGTGGACGCAGTCTCCGAGTTTCGCATTTCTTGTGGTTTCGGCTGGAATGTGTGAAATGTCCCCTGTGTCTGAGCTGTTAGGATATACAATGAGGCCATGATCTTCTACATGCGAGAAAAACAAACCACTTAAAGAGACCACTAAACCCAGCAGCAGACAATCTGGCACTGCAAGAGGTGAGGATTTTACACAGCAGCAACAGCCTGTGGCAAATACAGACAGGTGGGAAAAAAAATTAATAGGAAAAAAAAAAACAAAGTGTGTAAGTAAGAGGCGGCACGGTGGTGTAGTGGTTAGCACTGTCGTCTTTCACCTCCAGGGTTTGGGTTCGATTCCCGGCCAGGCTCGATTCCTGTCTCTGTGTGCATGGAGTTTGCATGTTCTCCCCGTGCTTGGTGGGTTTCCTCTGCGTACTCCGGTTTCCTCCCACAGTCCAAAGATATGCAGGTTAGGATAATTGCCGTTACCAAATTGAGTGTGTGTATGTGTGTTTGCCCTGCGATGGATTAGCACCCTGTCCAGGGTGTACCCTGCCTCGTGCCCTAAGCCTCCTGGGATAGGCTTCAGGTCCCCGCGACCCTGAATGCAGGATAAAGCGGTATGGAAGGTGAGTGTTAGTAAGATTTAAGGCCACGGTGAGCCACCAGAACAGCGTCAACGTGCACTGGTATTGATTCTACAAGTCAGGCGAGGTGCATTGTAGTGATGAATATGCTTTTATTTAAAACACACTTAAGAAGTTTATTTTGTGTCATCACAAAGTGAAATCCAAACTAACCCTTCCTGAACTATTTCACATGCAAGGTTGTACATGAACCAAAGAGTAATTGGAAATTTGACTTTTGATTTAAAATCAATTGAGTGACACGTTTAGTGTTGCATTTCCCCATGTCAGTTAAAATCATAATCCATCCAGATTTCTATAAAGCAGCTTTGGGACGACAACCTCTATAAATAAAACTGACCCAGGCTTTAATGTTTTCATTTGGTTACTAGTAAACTATTTTTATTACCATCACTTCCTTATTCATCTAATCTGTTCTTGGTATGACGTGAATCTCTCAGAATGGTCTGACAATATGTATCCTGTTCCTAAATATAGGAGCTAAAGGAAGTTGCCTCAAAACTTCTAGCATCCTGTTAGTCATGTGATATGAACGATAAGAATGCAGAGATAACCCATGTTCCAGACACGCTTGAAGGGGAGCTCCTCGGCTGAGGGAAAAGGACAATCGTGACGCTTTAAATTGATAGGAATTATTAGATATTGGATTGCTCATGACCTCAGTAACATGCATTCAAGGACCAAGAGCAATTTAGTTTACAGAGTAATATGATTTTTAGAGAATTTAAGGTCTATACACCTTAATTCTGTATACAGGGTCGCGGGGGGCCTGGAGTCTATCCCAGGAGATTTAGTGCATGAGGCCAGGTTCTATCACAGGGCATACACACATTCACTCATACATTACGAGACAATTTGGGGACACAACTTAGCCAAACCTGCAAACTGGACTACCTAGCGGAAACCCACCAAGCATGGGGAGAACATGCAAACCCCATGCACATTGACCCAAAGTGGAATCAAACCCAGACCCTGGAGGTGCAAGATGACTGTGCTAACCACTACACCACTGCAATTGTGACTGGTGTTTTTTTTTTCTTCTTCTTCTTTATTTTGAGCTGGAGTGTCCTCTCTTGCATTTTACCTGCTTTTTCACCATTCTATGTAAACTACAGAGTATGATACACTTGGCCTGCATCTGCTGATCTGATTTTAACGCTGATCTGCTGTCACAAGCTTGGCTGAATGGATCATTTACATAAATGTACAGGGATGTTAAAAAAATGTAAATATCAAATAAAAACAATATATGGTCCACATATACATCGATCATACCATTGTGACCATTTATAGGGGAAATGAATAACATTGATTATCTCGTTACAATGGCACCTGCCTGGGAATTTTTTTAGGCAGCAAGTGTTTATTTTTGTCCCAAACGATGTGTTTAAAGCAGAAAAATGGGCAAGTGAAAGGTCATGGAATGTTAAGAACTATTTGCACTACACACACTCACATCTACACATTTCACAGAATCAACTGTATGTATCTGTACATAAGACACAATAGCTATTCATTAAACAAATGTGCAATATTGTCATGTGCAATATCTGTCTTATTGTATTTTTTATTATGTATTTTTATTTAAAGTGTATAAGCTTTGCATGTTCTCCCCGTGCTTGGTGGGTTTCCTCCGGGTACTCCAGTTTCCTCCCACAGTCCAAAGATATGCAGGT
>JAOTRS010000044.1:7896058-7912001 GCA_028565755.1 Dinotopterus cunningtoni
AACACGTGATAGTCTTCGGCCCTCCCGGCTGAATGGTAGTAGTAGCCTTAATGTGGGAGCCCCCTAGTGATGGGGAGTAGTATCGTGTAGCATTTAATCGTGGGATTGGCCACGACTAAATTAGGAAGAAAATCGGGAAAAAATCCAAAAAAAAAAAAAAAAAAAATCCACCTTAGCTGATTTTGTAAGAAGACATAATGGTGCACTTCTTTATGTCACACACACATACAAAAAAAAAAGTTGCACTCCCCAAAGTTGTCTTTTGTTCACCTTTAGCTTTGATTACAGCACCGAGTGTAGTCCTAGAATATCGCCGTGCCATCAGGGAAGAAAAACTTGATAGATGTGATAACCTGGTTATTGGATACATTCAGGTCATCAGCTGACTTCATTTTATTGCCACATTACAGTGCTGAGTCTAGACCTGAGCAACTGATCATAACACTGTGTCCAGAGACATGTACAGTGGGCACTATGCATGATGGGTGCACCCCTCCATGTGCTTCCCTTCTTAACCTGACGAATCCATCGCTCTGGTATGGGATCAATCTGGACTCCTCAGGTCATATGACTTTTCTCTATTGCTCCAAAGTCCAATCTTTATGCAATGTTTTTTTTTTCTGTATTCCATATAGCTGTTTAGTCCCAATTTTGTAAGTTCTCATTAAATTGTGGCTGTGGAAATGCTCTTACTTTCACTATTAAACATTGCTGTAAAATTCTACTGTCTGTTTTTACAATGCAACTTCATCAAGCATTTAAGTGATCTTAAATCACTTTTTTTTTTCTGACAAGATGTCTTGTGCACAGTTCTTAGGTTCAGCATAAAGCATGTCATACTGCCTACTGGAGGAGAAATCCAGACAATGAGATTCACACCACGTAGAAGATTTAATTCCACCTCAGTGAATAGTTATGATTATGTAAAATAAAATATTGTATTTATTGTCAACTAGTAATTATTAAAGGCCCAAGTGTCTACTTTAATATGAGTCATTAAACACCATCATGCCGAGTCATACTATTAAAAATTCAGGGGTGAACCGAGGGCCTTTCAAAACAAGCAGATATCACATTTATAGCCCCTGTGAAGAAAGATATAAAACATAATGGGGCATGCTGTTATAGGAAAATAATCAATGATGGGGTGGTCTAATGTTGCTCAACATAAAATGAAGTTACTATACCCAAACCAATGCTAATTATAATTTGATAACAGCATGTATAAAATATTTATTTATTTCTCTTACACAACGTTTTGAAAACAACTACAGTATGTTTACGCATCATATCTTTTATGTCATTATAGTTACATTTAATGTTGTGAAACATCAGTAAAACAAGTTTTTACATCTATCATTTATATAATCTTTACTTTTTCAGTATAAAATCATTTCACATTTTTTTTTACTTTCCTGTGTTATAAAAATTATAGATTTTTACCTCTAACTTTTACAAAGCACTGACACTGGAGACTCCTTCCATAAATGTTACATAAATTGAATATCTTTACAGAAAACTCGATGATTTGATGTGTTAAATGATGTCTTCTTTGTCTGAGTAATATTAGACTTAAATTATATGAGCACTTGGTATAAAAACTACTGGATCAATATCTTCTGATTTGAGAATTCAACATTTATATCGAAATCCATAGAAACATCTTAGAAAAATGTACCGTCAGTTGAGACAGGGGAAAAAAATGTGTTCATATATATCCACACATATGCCGTGCCTCCAGACTGTGGTGATGTGAGTCAGTCTCAATTGTATAACAGTGGCAGATTGGCCTGGTATTGTGTGGGCGAGCTTTTATTTGAGTGAGCTTAGGGAATAGAGCAGTCAGCAGGTTTGATTAAATCCCTGGTCTGGGCAGAATGAGCTTATGCCAATCGCTATTCAGTTATAGCAATATGTGTGTGTGTTTTTTTTGTCTTTTCTCCTTCACTCATACATTTGTAGCAGTGCCTGTACATTAGAGGAGTCTTCCATGTCTCACATCCTGCTGTAGCAGTTTAAAGCTGGTTTTGTGTATAAATTTTGACAAGTGCAGTGTATGGGGACGAGAGCAAATCGGAGAAGTTACGGTTGGTAGAATGGTACTTGCTGCAGGAAGTGTTCAATGCGAGGCATGTTCTCTGTGGGGAATAAGAACGTTAAGATTCAGTGAGCATGGCTTCGAGGCTGCTCAACTGAGTAAGTGTTTGGCCTTGGCTCAGGGCTCTGCATAGAGGATGTGATACTGGATACCGGAGAAGAAATTCAGACAGTATGAGAAGATTCACACCACGTAGAGGATTAATTCTGCTACGGCGGATAGTTATTATGTGGATTAAAATGACAGGAAGTCAATAAGGTCTGGATTCAGGTTTAGGCGGCTTACTCAATTTTCTTGTCTCTGCTAAGGTATATGCACTCATAGACTAAATGTTTTGTGCAACATATCACAGCTGTATTTTTTTTTTTTTTACAGACTATATAAAATGTATCCCAGCTGAGCAATTGAAGTCTGTTAGAAAAACAGTTTTGACACATTTGGTCCAGTTGTTATCTCAGGGTCTATAATGTCTGATCGAAAGGTTAATAAAAAAGAGAGAGAGAGAGAGAGAGAGAAAGAGCAGGTATGTGACAACTCTCTCATTCTATGTGGGAATACAGAGAGGGCTTTTCCTCAAACTCACCTGGCCTTGTCTGAATTACTGACTGCTCTGAATCAGTAACGAGGTCCCAGTGAAGTCAGAGCATCGTTTTTCAGCACCGATCCTCTCCTCCTCTAGATCCGGTTTTAACGAGGCCTGGTTTCAGACATCTTTAGGAGTACTTCTGGTTGTTTCTGACTTTCTTTTTTTATTTTTATTTTCCTCTCGACCACCCGCAGGGCGCATGTTGGTAGGTGCTTTTCAACTCCAATCCCACTGTGGGTGCAGAATGTGCCAAAATGTTTCAAAATGGAAATATCCCTTGTTTTTATTTATTATTTTTCTTCTCTCTCTCTCTCTCTCTCTCTCTCTCTGTCTTTATTTTCCATGCGCGCTAGAGGTGATCCTCAAAAAAAAGAAAGAAAAAAAAACAGAAAAACTGCCTCTGAGAAGCTGCCAGTCCTGAAAATACAACATGCAACAACCCTCCTACGCCAGGCTTCTTTTTTTAATGATTAATTCAGAGAGAAAAGACGAAGCAATATGAAATAAACCAATCTAAATAATCGCACTGCATGGCATTTTATTAGTACCACTGTGTTTTAAACAGTGTTTTAAAAAGGAATTCAAGTCGATCCCTTGGTGTTTTATTTTTAAAAACAAAGGGCTGAACGTTCACACAGCTTGAGAAACAACACCATAAATAAAAATGCATGGATGACTGAGATTACTTAGGAGCGCTTAGAAATCCCTAAAAATGTCTACAGAAATGAAATATCAAAACGAATCACTCAGTGAGCTGTTTGAACAGTTGGGATCTGCACCGAGCACTCGAGTCCCCTAACCTTTTATCCAACTCAGAAAAAACAGCCTCTGTTGCTCTGCGGTGAATCCCCTCGCTGACGTACAAAAGGTCGACACAAAAACAAAACCATCATCTTCCATCATCGTATTACTTTACCGCTCTGATAACCCAGCCTCACTCCTAATTTAAGCTCCTGTTTACCACATTTTCTCTTTTTTCGCTCTACAGACGCCATGGAAACAGGGCCCTGCTTCTTTTTTTTTCTCTCTTTTTTTTCATTTATTCTGCTATACCTTGATTGGCTGAATGCAGATCACAAAGTCTGGCTTTGTGAGAGCACATCAATCACTCTTTAGCATTAGCGTTCCAAGGGCCAATTAGTAAACCTCAGAGGCACTTAGAGTCACCGAGTGCGGGCCTTCGATTAGAGCGTGACCTCACTGCTGCTCATCTGCATGCACGGCTAAATGTCAAATAACAGATACAGGATCTTTAACATAATTGCACCTTAATGGATATCAAAGTCGGGCTGACGAGGCGTGATGTGTAGACTTGGGCAGAATGTGAGCAAAGATGACAGAAGGCATTCATCAACATCAGATAGATGGACAAACACATTGGAAAATCGAAGAGAGACAGAGCGAGAGAGAGCGAGCAAGAGAGAGAGAGAGAGAGAGAGACAAGCGAGAGCGCAGTAGCCTAGAAGATATCAATCCAGCTAAACTTTGAAGCATTGGGTTATGATAAGCCTGCTGATTTTAAATCACTTTAATATCTGCCATAGTCTTGCTTTGTGATTTTTTTTCCAGTCTAAAATGACCAGCCATTTGAGCTGTGTTATGACATATTCAATATTACTACCTGATGGTCACGGATGGACCTCTTTATGACACCGAAGAGAACTGTTTAATGAGGCGATACTAATGATGCAAGGTGACCTAAGCTGCTAACTCCATCTCATAGCTACAGGTGTGTGTGAGTGTGTGTGTGTGTGTGTGTGTGTGTGTGTGTGTGTGTGTGTGCGTGTGTGTGTGTGTGTGTGTGTCAACCACTGTCCGGTTCTATCCCCCAATTCGGCTTCTCTTTATTTTCTCTTTAAACTCCATTAAGTCGCACATAATTGTGTGTGTTCTCTATAGTGAATATTTGATATCCTGTTTGCCCTTTGCCGCTGTGCGGATCAAGGTAATCAGCGGTGCTCCTGTCCGTGGATGGACGCCGCTGTGTGCTCAGTGGACAGATGCACCCACACAACCCCCACTCATCCCCCTCCCCCCCACCACAGACACACCAATTACTGTATTAATTATTAATTCATCAAAAAGGTTGTCTGCACTCTGTTCTTTAGGAGCTGAGAAGGACAATGACACTGTGTCCCTTTAAGATCCATATGGCCAGTCATGTCTGAAAGCTTCAGTCTGCTATCCGCAATGATTCTAGATGAGGCAGGGAAAGGATGTCGTATCATTTAAATTCATTCTTGTGTAGAAAAGCCTCATGTTGAACTAACATGTTATAATATATATGCAGTACAGTGCCTTGCAAAAGCAATCATTCCATATTTTGTCACGTTACAAGCACAAACGTTAATGTATTTTATTGATATTTTATGTGATGGACCAAAACAAAATGCCACTTACTGTAGTTGTGAAGTGGAAGGAAAATGATAAATGGTTTTCAAAATATCTGAAAAGTGTTGTGTGAATTCGTATTCAGCCTCCTTTACTCTGATACCCCTAGGGTAACTAACATCCAGTGGAACCAATTGCCTTCAGAAGTCACCTAATTAATTTGTGGTTGTAACGTGACAAAATGTGGAAAAGTTAAAGGGGTATGAATACTTTTGCAATGCACTGTCTATGCATTACAGAGGGCGTAGTTGACCTCACTGGGGTGAGCCTTATGATCGCCAAGATCCTGTTCTTGCATGCATGCAAAGGGATTGCATGGTAGAGATTGTACAAAGATTGTATTTGGAGTCATTTACCTTCAAAAGTTACATCAGTATTTATACATGGACAGTTCATCAATTCAATACAATTTTATTTGTATAGCGCTTTTAACAATTGTCATTGTCGCAGAGCAGCTTTAGACAATCAAATTCAATCAAAGAAATTATGGAAGTTTTTTATGAAATGTGAATGTGTATAAATCATAATGATTAGATTGTCCCTGATGAGCAAGCCAAGGGCGATGGTGGCAAGGAAAAAACTCCCTGAGATGGCAGTAGGAAGAAACCTTGAGAAGAACCAGACTCAACAGGGAACCCATCCTCATCGTCATTCATCGTATTATGAGTTGGGTTACACACATGTTTAAGTCAAGATCCTGAAAGGCAGCTATATCCAGACTAAACAAATAGGAAATAGCATTTCATTCATTGTAAAATGTAATACAGTGTTGTGTACCAACACATTTATTTATTAAAAAAGACTAATTAGTGTGTGATTGAGTGTGTGTGTATTTGTGTGTGCAATGGATTGGCACCCTGTCCAAGGTGTACTCTCCTGGGATAGGCTCCAGGTACCCCCGTGACCTTGAATACAGGATAAAGTGGTATAGACGATGTGTGAGTGAGTTTATTATGCTGCTTATAAAATAGCACTTGATCCAGTACCTGCAAATATTTAGCATTTTATTTCATTTATTGTGTATTTACGTGTGTGTGCTGATATTTAATTATGTACACAACTCAATGCAATCATGGGACACTAAATGGCATAACTGTAAAATGTGCAAAACATATTTATTTGTTTGTTTCTTTGTTTGTTTGTTAGGTGGCAGCATGACGTAGTGATTAGCACTGTGGCTCACACCTCCATGGTTGACAGTTGAGGAAGTCCATGTTTGGGTCTGTGTTTGTACAGTATATACTGTATGTTCTCTCCATGCTTGGTGGGTTTCCTATGGGTACGCTGGTTTCCTCCCACATTTAAAACACATGCAGATTCAGTTAATGAGCATTTCCAAATTTCCTGTAGTGAGTGTGTGGGTACTGTATGTGCGTGCTTGTGCCCCGTGATGGACTGGCACCTTGTCTCGACTATATCCCTTGGGAGTCTCCTGGGATAGGCTCCAGTTCTCCTACTACCCTGTGGTATAGAAAATGATTGACAGTGTTTGTTTGTTTGTTTATTAATTTAATGTTTTGTATGAAGTAGAAGGCAGAATGGATGTACTACACAATCCACCCACAGTTCAGATAGAAAAATGCCTGCGGTGATGATGTCCTCCTCTAAACAAACCCTGAATTGATTCTGGGTAGAGACTCAATCATTCGGATTAAGTGTGAAGACAACCTTAAACAGTGGTCCGTGCACTCCCTGTGGGAAGCCTAATGACCCGAATGATGCGGTGATGCACACAGCGATCTACAGCACAATTTTTTGAGGCCCTCTAGTGCATCTTATTTCTTTTTCAGTCCATATCTTGCTCAATACTCAGGGTCTCGATGTGGTCCCGAGAGCATTTGCTTAATCTTGAGGTGTGGCGGTTTGCAAGCTTTAATATGCCATTCGCATTGACCTTTAACTTTGTCACACAGCAGAAAAGGTCATATCTCTATTTTCTTCTTTATGGCTGTAATGAGATTCAGAGTAACCCTTCCCGCCTCCAGCCCCTTACTTCCGACTACAGCTATAACAACTGATGAAGTTGAGGGTTTTTTTCTCCCTATGTTTATGGCTTTAGTCTAAAAATACAATGTTTTATTAAAATTAATATAAATCCCCCTCTTCATTTAGCTCAGAGCCCACCTACATACTTGGCACTTCCTGCTGCTGGGTTTGCATAGGTGAACTGCGGTGAGCGTGCTGTGCTCTCACAGATTTAATTAATGTTAATGCATTTATACGGTGATAGTTAAGCACAGAGTATTAATCTGGCCTGGTAAATTATGAATTGTTAAGGTTGTCTTCATTTACATCGGATTAATCGTCGTATTTGCATTAAGCGCATGATTAAATTTGATTACAAATAATTATTTACATAAATTATATTTTAGGCTCAAACAATAACTGTAAAATGTCTGGGGAAAACCGGTTGAGAAATAGATACATCCTTTTAGCATTCTTACCATTTTCCCCATCCACACAGACATGCTTTTTGACGATCATATTTATATTATAGATTAAAAAAAACTATAATCCTTTCCCTTATCCCCCTTTTAAGAGTGCTAAGGATTCCCTCTAATGGCCTTCACATAATTCTTGGAATAGCTCTCAGTTAAACATTATTGGCCGAGTTACGTTAAGGCGCATTCCTTTTTTAGAAGTGAATCAAAAGCACGCAGCGTTCATTAGTACACTCTGAACCCAATCCCACTGGTGTGTTTCATTGCAGGTGAACTTTTTACTCTGCAGTGCCTTTTTAAACATAGAAAGATATGTACAGTTTCAGGCTTGATTTATTTGCACAGTGTACAGATGGTGTGTAAGGTTATTGAAGGTGAGATGCATTTAAAAAAAAAAAAAAGATAAATATTAAATTGTGTTACTGAAAAGCTGCAGAACTGAGTCATACAGACATAGAATCCAAAGGACAGGGGTGTTGAAACGTTGGTGTAAGGTCTTCGTAAGGTGTTCATGACACCACCATAAGCCATTCCTGAACATATGTCTTGTACATAAACTTTCATTACCAGTTCACTAGTTTTTATGGTATAACACTTGAAGCAAGGATCACATTTTCTTGACTTTAGGCAATATATTATTATATAATTTTACTTATATTAATATAAGTAAAATGACAGTTACGGACATGTCAATCATTTTTTCTACTTCCCAATGCCACTCCATAGCATGTCTTTTTGATCATCACCTTTATCTATGTTTTAAATTATAATATACAATAGCTTATAAACCTTGATAATTAAAGCAGAAAGTCATTAAACCACGTCTTTCTTTCTTGGAAAACAGTTATTATTCTGGATGACCTGCATACATGAATTTTATATGTGCATCCCTAATTGAAAGGATATTACAGAGGAATTTCCATAAATATTTAATTATTGTTTGATTTATATTAGAATTTATACTAAAATTTGCATAAAATGTTTTGCTTTAAACAATAAATGTTATTTTTATGTAATCAAACAATGAAGAAAATATATTCCAACAAATGTCATACTGTGAAATTCATTTTCCAGTTGTTTATTGTTAAAAAATAATTACCCTATTAGCTAGTAATGTCTTGCCTTAAGGCTGTAGCACACTTTCTCCATTAATGCTGGAGTTTGTAGCTGATTTGTGTATATGTGTTATGATGTGTGAGTTATGTGAAAGTGATGATGAGACATGACAATATCAACAATAAAAACAGCAGAGGTTAGCGACCTTTCTTCTCAGCTGAACATCTTCTACTGTAATTATTTTTCTCAAGTAACCACAGAGATGTTTAGCAGGCTGACATTAAGTAAATCTTTTGCTTTTAAGTGAAGCAAACTGAAAAAAATGTATACTTCTCCAACTCTGCTTTTTATATTTCTAAAAAAGCTGACTTGATAATTTTATAAGAAATCAGCACAGCTGAGACATGGCCATAGGCACGGCGATGCAGCCGAAGTACTGAACATATCACAGCCGTACTAATAGTCAGCACAACAGCATGACCTTGAGTGAGAAATTGCTTTTATATACCAGTTCTTCAAATGATTTGTACATGATTTGATTTATTAAATCAGATATTTTACAGCACATATCCCTCTGTGACTGGTGGAACTAAATAACCAAGATGGGCAGAGCTGGTGACCAGTAGTTAATGATCATTACACCTGGGCTGTGTAGTGATACGTACAGTATATTTAAACATCCTAGTACTGTTACTGTATAATCTCTCTTCTCATGTAAAGCCTGTTGTCCAACTGTATTACTCCATTGGAAACTAACTGTTGTATAACTTAACATATCAGTGACAGCTCCATTTATGCCCTGAAATGGATTGGCACCCCATCCAGGGTGTACCTCCGCAAAAACATTGGGAGTGGCCAATACAAAAGTTTGGAACATTCTTTAAAAAAAAAAAGCATCGGCATGTCAAGAAGATCTTGCCAAGTCTAGAACATCTTGCCAAGTCAAGAACATGTTTGAGAAGGTAGACGTGTCATTGGCAAAGTGTACAGTGAAGAGAGGGCTTTATGAAGTAAATACCAATGCATCATAACAAGAGTGCAAACCACTGTAATGTTCAAAAACAGAATGGCCTGATTAAGCTTTGCCAGAAAAGTTTGTAAGGTTATTTGGACTGATGAAACTAAAATGTTATAACAGAATGATGGGAAGAGAAACAGATAGAGAAAAAAAGGAAGAGCATTACACATTTATGGCTGCCAGTGGAACCAGGTCATTGGTGTTTATTAATGACCAGAATGCTGATGAAATTAGCAGAATGAATTCTGAACTGTATAGGGCTATACCCTCTGCTCAGATCCTATTGCAAAACCAATAGGATGCTGCTTTATATTGCAGATGTATAATGAACCAAAACATACAGTCAAAACTATCCACAATTTTCCGAATGTACTAGTTTCTTAGTGCAGCTTATAGCACCGTTGATCATATTACACTCCTTGATAGATTAGAAAATGTTGTAGGAGTTAACGGAACAGCCCTCTCCTGACTCAGGTCTTAATGTACTGATCATTATTAGTTTGTAGATGTAAATGTTGACTATTCTACATGTACTGAATTTTGGTGTCCCACAGGGTTCTGTTTTAGGCCCACTATTATTGTTTCATTATGTGCCTCCTCTGGGTCATATCATTTGTAAACATAGTATTAGTTTCCACTGTTTTTCTAATGACACACAGTTATATGTTTTAGCAAAGCCAAATGAGAGACACCAGTTTAATAAAGTTAAGGAGTGTGTGAAGGGCACTAGACATCAGATGCTTATCTACATTCCTTCTACTTAATTTTTACAAAGTTTGCACAGTGACTCTGAATGGATTTTCTGTTTCATCATGTGCAGTAGTTAAAGACCTTGGTGTGATTATTGAGTCCAGTTTTTTATTGAAGCAAATATAGATTAAATTACTAAAATAACCTTTTTACATTTCACATCTACATTGACCAGATAAGGAATATATTGCCACTACACAATGCAGAAAAATTACCTCTTGCTTTTGTTACCTTGGATTATTGAATTATTATTTAAATTGGAATATTGTTATATTGTTATTGTTACCTTACTGTCTGGATGTGGTACTGTGGACTAGGTGAAAAACTAAACTCTGGTTAGTCCAAAAAGCAGCAGCCAGAGTCTTCACTAGAACCAGAATATATGAGCACATCAACCCTTTCACATCCATACTGTACTGGCTCTGAGTGGAATTTTACATTGATTTTAAAATACTAATTTTGCATTGTAAATCATTAAATGGTCTTGTACCACAGTACCTCAGTGACCTGCTAGTGATTTATAATCTGTTATGCCTACTTAAATTGAAGGGTGCAGTCTGTTTGTTGGTACCTCATATTATGAAAACTACAGTGGGGACAGGGAGGACTCATTTACATAGAGTATGTTTGGATGCTGTCTCCCCCCACTCTAACTTATCACTCGTGGTTGCTGATAGTGAAGTGAAGTGATTAGTTGACGTACTAAGGAAGCCCTTATGTGACTGAAATTATATCTAACTGCTCTCTCTCTCTCTCTCTCTCTCTCTGTCATTCCTAGTGATCCGGTCCCATTCTGACACCTTCTGCCTAAAAATCAGAATTAGTAGTTAGAATGACTAGAAATTGCCATGAACTGTTATGTTCCTGAGTCTCTATGAGCAAAAGTGGCTTTATATTAACTCAAACACAGATCCTGTTATGTAACTGAATGTTCAACCTTATAGCACACTGATATAGCAGGGATTGATTTATGATTGCACTATTTGGTATTAGCCAAATAAGGATGGGTTCCCAGTTGACTCTGGTTTTTTGACTCTCAAAGTTTTTTCCTCTTGGCATCTCAGGGTTTTTTTCCTTGCCACCATTGCCCTTGGCTAGCTCAAAACAAAACTGCTAATTATAATTTATACTTTTTTCCATTACATTTATAAAATTTCTATACTTTTTTTTCATTTATGTAAAGCTGAATATGTGTATATCAAGACAAACTCATGCTGCATAACACCTCTGCAAATCACCTTATGAGCTTTCAGAAAGCCACCAGCATTAATTTGCACAATGTATATGATCAAGTTATGAAGATCCGGTTCAAATATACAATATCATTTCTCTTTATGAAACTATTGCTGCCTTCAAAGTTTTATGTAGGCGTCTTGTAGCCGTAATGTAAAGTGTCACTGAAATTTTGTTGCTCACACACAACCTTTATGCTGTTAAAGCAGATTAAGTCATTTAAACTCACCAGCAGCAGACAAAAAGATCTCCAAAAGGTCAGAATTAAGATGAAACAGACTCTTGCTGTCATAATGCTGTATAATTAATGGCACATCATGATGTATTAACATTATTATTAAAATAATACAATGCTGTGTATGACTACAATGCAGTATAATCTTCTATTTGATATTTTTGAGTTGATATTTTTTTTTTACTTTATCCAAGACAGAGCAACTAAAATAACATTGGTGTATTTGTTTTTACCCATAAACTTTGTCTTGCTTCTCTTTTTTAACCTTTTTTTTTCACTTGTGTAATATGTTGTATTCTTGTTGTTTTGCCTCCGTAGACTTCATAATCGCATATGGTTGATATCGATCATGCACGCATGTGTGTGCAGTGTGAGCTGTGTGTGCAGAGTCAGAGCTCTCACGCTGATCTCTCTGGCTGCTCCGAGAAGCAAAAATCACCAAACTACTTGATGGATGGAACAAAATGGATATCAACTACCATAATAAGCTCACTGGAGGGTTTGTTATCCACTGCTGTTTTGCAGTAAAATGCTCCTATAATCCCTTTTAGATCCAGTGCTCACCACTGCTACTGAGCATTTACAAACAAAGCGTGATAAGCATACTTGAATTTACAGAGCACTTTTTATTATTATTATTATTATTATTATTATTATTGCCACATAATATTCTGGCCTGGGAACTTTCATCCGAGTACAATGGAGCGGTGCTGACATGTGTTTTTCACCCTTTTATCTATGATTATGAAATGAATTTACTCACCATGCCAAACTCAACATTGTCAACGTTAGAACAAATATGTTGTTTTTGCACATCAAGTAGAAACACACACACACTGAAAAAAAAATCAAAGCACACCGCACAGTATCACAGTGGTATGAATTAAACAGGCTTTTTAAAGAAATGAAATCATGGCTCAGTCTGACAGACATCATGTTTAATTGCCAGATACTTTTATCCCATGCAATCTGCAAGTAAGATAAAAAAGCAGTCGAAGGAAAGGACTGAGGATTTAAATCACACCACCATATTGTTCATTATTTTCCCATAACAGCATACCCCAAATGTTTTATACTTTATATAATACCCTCAAATAGATTTAAGAAATTAGTTTTATCTATTTAGAGAAAAGAATACCACTTCTTCACCTCTCGCTCTCATATTTTTAAAACTCAAATGTTAAAAAAAAGTCAAACTACATGCATTTTTTAAAACACATAGTTAAAATGAATCCCAAATGGTGAATTTATATTCACTGCATATGCTGTCCACATATGGCGTAATAGATTTTGAATCATTTTGAATTCAGCCAAAAAATGTATAATATATCTTGTTACAATGGCACCTGTCAAGGTTTGAAACACATTTCAAAGCAAGTGAGCATTTAGTTTTCTAACTAGATGTTTTGGAAGTAGGAAAAATGGGAATGCATTAGAAGCTGAACAACTTTCAATAGAGTCAAATTGTGATGGCTGAAAAACTGTGTCAGAGCAGCTCTAAAACAACTGGCTTGTGTCGTGTTCCTAGTATCTAGTGGACCAAGAAAGGATAACTGATGAACTGACAGCAAGGTCATGGGCAGCCATGGCATTGATGCTCATGAGGAGGGTTGAATAGGTTGTCAAGTAGTTAAGGCATTGGACTATGGTGTGGAAGGTCCCAGGTTCAAACCCCATAACCACCAAGTTGCCACTATTTGGACCTTGAACATGGCCCAACTGCTCAGTTGTATAATGAGATAAAAATGTAAGTCACTCTGGGTAAGTAAGTCACACCTGGTCTGATGAATCATGTTATCTTTTACATAATGTCAATGGCCAGTTGCACGTACAGTACATGACTTACCTAGGTGGAGGGAAGATCTACGGAATTTCTTCTATAGGTAAGAGAACGTATCAGGATGCACTATGGATGCTTTGGGCAATGTTCTGCTTGGAAAGCTTGGTTCCTGTTATTCATGTGGATGTTATTTTGACAGACCAAGTACACCTATTCATGTGGCAGTATTCCCTAATGGCAGTGGCTTCATTTACCTGGATAATGAGCCCTGACACACTGTAAGAAGCTGTTGTTTAGGAATTGTTTGAGGAACATTGAAGTGTTGAATCAGCCTTCAAATTCACCAGATGTCAATCTGATCGAGCATATTGGGCAAATGTTATGGTTGATGTTATAGCTGTGGTTATGGATGATTAAAATCATTACAGAATTTTTTTTTTACTTTATGAGTTATTTTTTTAGTGTTTGGTATGTCCTTTTTTTTTGCTGTAATGACAGTGTTCACTCAAGCTGGCATGGCATTTGGAGACATTTACATTTATGGCATTTGGCAGATGCTCTTATCAAACGTGATTTCCAGAAGTGCTATTAGGTTTCTATTAATAAATACTGATACTGGTTCACTATGACACAGACTAAGAATAACATCAGTCTATAACTTTTCTTTTGTGAAGGTAATATAATAAGAAGACCATGTAGCCGGGGCAATTTATTAGTTTTATTATTTTAATTAAAGTGCTAATTTAAGTAATTCAGGAGAAGATAGGTCTTCAGACATTGTTTGGAGTTTGCCAGTGACTCAGCTGTTAGGACACTTAGGGGAAGTCCATTACACCACTTAAGTGCCAGAACAGAAAAGATGCATGCCTCCCTTGTACCCAGAGAGATTTTGGGACCAGTCGAGCAATGATAGAAGATCGGAGAAAGCGCTGTGCAGTGCTGGGTGTGATAAGTGCTTAAGAAAGTGCTGGCCTGTTTTTGGGTTTGAAGGCAAGCATCATTTTTTTAAATCTTTTGCAGCATTGGATACTCAAGTTTGTGTAAAAACCTATTTTAAATAAACAAATTTTTATTTAGAAAGAAAGTGAAAAAAGGGTTGTCAATGTGTTTTCAGACATTTTGAATCCACTACACATTAACTTTGTTGAAAAATGTACATCTTTAAAAGAAACTACAAATCAAATTTATTCAAAAACTTAAATAATGCTAATGGAGTAACGGTAGCGCATTAACTACACGTCTCTGCTGACAGCACCAAAGCACCACCTAGTCAAATTTATTCATGAAATCTGATCCCTGGAGACACATTCAGGACACATGGAATGGTACGAACAGCTTCCTATCCTGCCTGCTTACTAGCGATTTAATAACCCAGGATGAATGGTAATACCAGGACGGAACAAGGCCCTTGATCTAGCACCATGAAGCATGTGAAGTGTTCCTGCGGAGGATATTTTAAAGGTCTAACGTAGAACCTTACAACAATGGGAATGTGTATAAAATGTAATAAATGCTGCCCACTCAAGCTGGTTTCACATTTTGCATTTCTTTTCTCATGCACCAACTCCCTATTACAGGAAAAAAAAAATGAAAACCTGTAAAGCAGGCAGAACATGGCTGCTTTTAAAAAGTTGCTGATGCCTAGGTGTTTTTCTTCACTTTTGCAGGTAAAAAAAAGGGAAGAAAGTTAAGAGATCTGCAAAGTGACATCAAGTTTATTCTCCCAACCAATCAGGTCACAGCTTGGGAAACATGTGTGGAAACTAAAAATGAAGGTAATGGTGGGAAGGAAAAACAGTGAGTGAACAACAAATCTGATTATTTGGGGATTTTAATTGGTATGCAATGACAAGAACTGGTTCCACTGTAAATATAGCCGTTACACTGAACAAATCTAAATCTTAGCAAGTGCAAATATATTGAGCAAAAGTTTCTATTTTTCACCATCACTTTATGTGGTCATGTGAGCTGCCCGTTCTTGGCCATATTTATTACTATTGCTAATAATGTTAAGGTTAGCTATATGTGTGTTGCAAAAATCCACTTTCTTCATATCAGCACAGACGGTGCTCAAACATTTGTTCTCTTATTTCCAAGCGGTACATTATTCATTTTCTCACATTTTTTAAAACAAATTGGCAGAAACCTTGGGCATGTGTACAGCTCTGTTCTTTATAGGACTTCTTCTTTATTTATTATGCACAAGCGTTAATAGGTAAAAAGTTTTTAGAAATAGTTAAATAGGTTGAAGCTAAAAATAATTTGATGAGCTTTAATGTAATCAGTAATTTTATTATTTCAGGTTGAAGCCCACGTACATGTCTGTCTGTCTTTCTGTACAGCAGAACTCTCTGT
>JAOTRS010000044.1:7967927-7987446 GCA_028565755.1 Dinotopterus cunningtoni
GAGACGTGATCGGTATCTGTTTACGCGCCAGTCTCTGAGACAGAGAGAGAGAGTGAGAGAGACGTCTTGTAGTCGCCGTACCGAAAATAAACCCTGATTAATCGCATGCTGCAGATCGCTCTCTAACGTCTCACACACTCGGTGTGTGTGTGTGTGTGTGTGTGTGTGTGTGTGTGTGTTGTACCCCGCTGAGAGATCGCCTCGAACACGAGCAGAAAGAGCACAGACAAGATTAGGATTCATTGCTCAATTATTTTGATGGCGTTTGAACTCATTTAGGAGCATAAACGGCACTCTGTAAACAGCACACAACAGTAGACGAGGAGCGTAACGACCGAGTGTAGTCACTCAGCGAGTCTCTTACAAACACCGTGAATAATGTCAGAGCCCCCGCTGAGATACACACGGCCCATCACAGGGGTGAGGACAAGGAGGAGGAGGGCATGTGTGGGTCGGGGGGCATTGTCCTGTGAACATCAGGACGTCTCCCCACACCTGCGGACACCTGAGAGTGCTCAGTGCTCCCCTCATTTTATCATAGAGGATTATGAGAGACTGTGTGTGTGTGTGTCATCATTCAGGCTTGCACAGCTTTATTAGCTTTATAAAGACTACTTCGAAAGCCTGTTCCTGCTGAGCAGCACAGAGAGGTTCGACTCAAGCAGTGGGGAAAAAAAGTCAAACCGGGACTTTTGGTTGTGCTAAATATCAGAACACAGTTAAGGGAGTTATTAAAAAAAAAAAAAAACTCCCTTTATTTTTTCTACACTAAGCCTAGCACTTAGCTTAGGATTTCACAAATGCTTGGATTACCATCAAGGTAGAAAGTTTGATCAATAACCAGACCCCCTGCTTTTTCATGTCTGAAACCTCGGCCTCTTTGGAACTCCTTGAATTTTTTCCCCAAACATGTGGAAATCTCTTGAAGCGAGGTCAGGAGTGTACGATGGACGTGGCAATAAGTCTGAGCTGAGTTTCTGTAACGTGCAAGCGGTGCTGGTGAATGATGGTGTACATCATGCACTAATGAACATTCGTACATATTGGCATAAGGTTGTGCCAAAATGTGGTTTTGTAAACTCTCGTACAAGTCAAATCATACATAAAATATGTAGTGTGTGTTCTAATGTGGGAATACGATTCCAAATAACAAAAAAAAAACAATAATAATAATACGATGTGCGATTTTACGTGACTCTTTTACTGTACGAATGTTTATTAGTACACGCAAATCTTTTTTTTTTTTTTTTTTTTGACAGCTACCTTACCCCATACAAAGCGCATTCCACTCGCTGAATGTTTCCGTGAACGACTGCAGTGAGCTCAGAGACGCCTCACCTGGGATCGTCATTCACGAATTCATGGTGTCCTTAAAAAACTTTCGCACCGTTCAAATGTTTCGCTGCGGCTAAGAGTCTCGTCACCGTACTGTGCTTGAAGTCTTCTGTAAACGTCCATCAGTTTATGCGTCCGTTGTCGGCGCTCTGCCCTCTCGTGCTCTAGTGACCGAACCCTTGTCCTTAAAACAGTAGAATTGGGAATTGGTGTTTTGTAAATAATGGAGTGAGAGGTGATGTTAGAGGAAATTATTATTATTTTTTGGATTGATTGATTGATCCCTCCCTTGCGTCCTTCATGTAAAATGATCTTGTACAGAAAAAAAATCTCTTCAGTCAGTAAAAATATCATCAGAAACAGATGAACAGCTTTCTGGACTTGTGTGTCTTGCTTTTTTTTGTTGTTGTTTTTCTGACTTTCTGAAGTCTCTTGTTCAGGAGCGAGAATGAATCCCCCAGGCTCTGCTGAAGATCTGAGGCCCAGACACATCTCTTACTCAGAAGTACGAGACTGTGTCCTTTTATCTCTCTCTCTTTTTCTCTTTCTCTTTCTCCAGGGATTTTCCCAACCATTTCTGGAGCATTAGCCTGATCCTTTATATCAATCTCACTCACGCTTTTTATTTCCGTTTCATCGACATGATGGCGGGCGTCAGAGAGATGACGGACGCCTTTAAAGAACATGGCGGGTGTTGCGGAATGAAGTTATCACCTGAAGAGCTTTCGGAGAAATGACAGCAATTTCCAGCCGCATACACACACGTGCCCACACACGCAAGCTAATCTCAGGACGCGCCGTGTTCCGTAATTGTCCTGAGAAACGAGTGCAATTCCTCAGTCTTTAACCAAGTGCTTATTGAGGCGTTTCATCATAAAGCGAGCGTGTCGCGGTACAGCGCCGATGATCCTTTTTCCTCCCTGCCTTATTTCCTACATCCATCATTTTCACAGTACCTTCAGCCTACAGGTGCACCCGCTGCATCGGCATAGAGCCGAGCTCGAAAGTTTGCACACCCATGAGTATTTTAAGGCGAATGTATCGAGACCCAATGCTTTGTATTGCCGGACTGTCCATTATACGTGGATTGTTTTTCATATAATGTCAAGAAGTGTGTTAACACGCTGCAGTTTTATTGCGATCATCAGTGGAACATTAGGGTTTATGTAAACACCTCAGTCGGACCCGATTGGATTAAATTTCCAACAGGAACGTTGTGCGTGAATGAGAAGAACCCAAGTGGAACTGTGAGGCTACAGGGAGCAAGAAGATTCAGGACTTAGGGTCATCAGTCCAAAGCAACGGAGAGTGTGGATAGGAGGAGGAGAGGCGTGTACAGGCAGGTTGGAACGGGTGGAGAAAAGTGTCAGATGTGTTGTGTGATGATAAAGTATCAGCGAGAATGAAAGGAAAGGTGTACAAGACAGTTTTGAGACCAGCGATGCTCTATGGCTTAGAGACAGTGGCACTGAAGAAAAGACAGGAGGCAGAGCTGGAGGTAGCAGAGCTGAAGATGTTGAGGTTCTCTTTGGGAGTGACAAGGATGGTTAGGATCAAGAATGAGTCCATAAGAGGAACAACTCATGTAAGGTGTTTTTTTACAGATGAGGTCAGAGAGGACAGACTGAGGTGGTTTGGACATGTTCAGAGGAGAGATTGTGAATATACAGTATCGGTGGAAGGATGCTGAGGTTGGTACTGACAGACAGGAGGTCTAGAGGAAGACCAAAGAGGAGATTTATGGCTGTAGTGAGAGAGGACATGAAGTTAGTTGGTGTGAAAGAAGAGGATGCGAGGATGGGGTTAGATGGAGGCAGATGATTCGCTGAAGAAAAGGGTGTCAACAGTTAATACGAATATAGCTATTTCTGAATGTGTGTGTATATAGCTATATTTCTGAAGGTAATCCCCGACTAACGAACGAGTTGTGTTCTGGGAGCATGTTCGTACGTCGGATTTGTTCTTAAGTCCGACAAAGTAAGTCTTGTACGCCTTTAACACGAATTTACAACATAAAACATACCAATCCACTTGACTGAATCTCTGTCCCCTTTCCCCACACTGCCATCATGTGGTCAAAAACCATAAATGTGAAATGTAACAGTGTTGTCTCTGCGCCTTTTAAATCCTGAGGGGAATTCCGGACAGAGTTTTTTACAGAGCTGTTTTCCACTCTATGGGACCGTGAACTCTGTTTTGTTGAGGATTTTCCAAAATCAGGATTATTCACTATCAGGACAGCTTTACAGGACAGACATTTTCTATCATCGTGCTCCTGGACTGGTTCATTGAAACCGCTGAGGCCGACACATTTCTTTGCACCCTCACACACGCATATTTACAATATACCGGACTTTAGACATGTTATACATTCACTTACACACTAAGAATGTTGTATATAATTGTAAATATTGGTATCTGGTTCACTACATTGTTTATTATTTTTTTGTACAATACACGTGAGCTACATCCGCGATTTGTGAACCGCTGTCCGTTTGTGTCGCGGAAATTCCTAACTCGAATGTTTGTAAGTCGGGGACTACCTGTATAGTTTGACATTCTTTGAAGGTCATGAGACATTGCATGAACTGGAAGATCCTGGTCTGTTCCTTGAGCATGTGCCTTGTAAGAAGAGTGACATGAGTGAAGCTGCGGCCATCCAAGCCTCCTGTCCGTGCCCTTATACGGGCACATGGCGTCGTTCTCTCAGTTTATTCCAATTCTAAGCATGGAGCGTGCTTCATGTGAACCTGTAGATGTTCCACATGTACAACGTCACATGACAGTCCTGCTTTTGTGCGCGCGCTTAATACTGGAACAGCTTTTAGGGTCAAAGACGCACTTAAACGCCGGCAGCGCTTCACCTGACATCCTGCTTCGGCTTTTACGGAGGTGATGTATAAACACAGACAGACTGGGAGGATTAGGGCTCTGTGATCCAATTTTTTTTTTAAATAATAACCTTTTTATATTGCTTTATTTATTAAACTTTCCAACTCGCATGCACGTAAAACAGCTCGTGGAGGAAAAGCTGTTGATGATAAAAAGGCAGCATTAGCAATCATGGTATTGGAAGAGGTGAGGAATAAACCAGTCGAGTGTGTGCTGTTGGAGAAAACTAGCACGGTGTATGATGGGGTAGTGCAGAAAGGATTATGATTGGCGCCACAATGCTGATTATTTTATAATTATCATGAGAGAGGATAAGTGTGTGTGTGTGTGTGTGTGTGTAGAACTAGACACACACCTTTAAACTATGCTTAGGTATATTTGTGTATTGCTTCAGTACACTTGCTAGAAATGCACATAATCTCTCTCTCTCTCTTTCCTTTCTCAGTCTGTCACGTCCCTCCCACATGGAGCTGAACTCCATCTTTTATTTATCACCCTCCTGCTCTGTGTGTGTGTGCACGGTAAGAGCTCAGAATCCTTTGAGGCTCGAGTGGCTCTCTCACATCGCTTCAAAAGGCTCGTGGCACAAAGCCTTCCTGGCTCTCCTGCATGGTTTTTTTTTTTTTTTTTTTTGCGTGCGTATTATTCACCTCATGACGCCTGTCATTTCATTAACAAAGTGCATTAACCTGTGTGTTCAGGACACACACACACATATATGCGCGCACACACACAGAGAGAGAAAAGAGGGAAGGTAGAACAGGACGATGGCCTTCCCTGTGAAGCCGAGAGGAAAGGTCTGCGTTTCCTGTTCGTCTTGCCGGGTGTGCCTCCATCTTTCCTCTTCCTGCGCTGAGATCATGACATCATGCTGTGCGCGTACCGTATGTGCGTACGTGCACGCACAAGGTCTTGCGTTCACTCACATGGCAAGAGTAAAGTAAAAAAAAAATTACGATTATGTAATCAAGACGTGAATGACAACAGTAAATACACTCGTATATGCAGGGTGAGTTAATCTGTCGAATCGTAGAATTAATTTTAATTAACTTCTAGAAAAGACCGATGCATCATCTCCTTGCTTTTCAATACACTTCGTCAGCTTTCGTATTCCCTCATTAAAGATGTTTCAGGCTGAACTGCGAGTCACGAATGCACCGCTGTCTTCACGCCCTAATCAGAACTGAATCTTCATCCTCGTAGAGGGGACTGAACAGGTGAAAGTCTGATGGAGCCAGATCAGGACTATGGAGAGGACGCTTTAACACCTCGAAATGAAGTTTTAACAGTGTCGACAGTGTGTTGTAAGATGACGACTTCCTCGGATATCGGTCCTCTGCTTTTAATCCGAAGTTTAGTCTTCAGCTCTTCAATAAGCATCTCACTGTAACGAGCGCCGTCGATTGTTGAACCTTTTTTCCTGATGTTCCAGTACTTCTGGATCTTGAGATGAGAATCCCAGTAATCTGTAAGCGTTGATGAATCTTCCAGCTGATGGTTGACGGTGATTGAGGATGCTTCCGTTCCATACTCAGACTCAGAGTAGTGATGAATCCGTGTCTCGTCACCAGTAATGATTGTCTTTAAAAAAAAAGACAATCACCTTCCTCAGAGTATCGCTCCAAATCTTTTCGCAGATATCCAAACGCTTCCGTCTGCGCTCCTCCGTGAGTCGTTTCGGCACCAGTGACACCCTCAGACCACAAAGAGGAGAAGCACAAATCACAGCAACTTTTAAGAATGGCAGGGCTGAGGGGGATCTTCTTATATCACAATAGGGGGAAAAAAAAACACCTAATTGCTTTGTTTCAATCCCATCCAACACAAAAATTTAAGAAATAACAGACTTTTTCCCCCCCTCTATACATTTGTGTTGTTTGTCATCTGAATGTCTAAAAATTAATTTTGTGCAATAGGTCCACTTTCAAAAGAAAAAAAAGGTTATATCTTTATTTTCTCATTCATTTATTACAGCTTCCTTTGTGTTCTTGCGTGCATTACATCAGCTTTATATTTTATATGATGTTTTCCTCCTCGGCTTCAGTTCTATTCCTTTTCTCCAAGTTAACAGGAAAATAAATCCTTTGTTGAGGAACCATAAATATTAAATCAGAAAGTCCTCTGTTCTGAAGACTTTACAGTTTTTAAAAAGCTTTATACAGTTGAGTACAAAAAAAACACAAAAAAAAAACACACTGACCCTGGAGACTCGTAACAGATTTTAAGATGTAGTCATTTTATCCACCGAAGCAGAAACCAGGTGGGGGAACAAACACACCCTTCTTTAATCCTGTGCATGCTCTGTTCTGTAGGAATAATAGCATACGGTAATGTGTGATTTTCACAGTAAGCCAATAGGGGAAATATGGATGCTGTTAAAGCAGTGCTGTGTTTAACATCTGATGAACAAACAGAAAAGGATTTGGAAATGAAGACAAATGAGCATCCAGAGCGTGAAGGAGCACAAAGATGGGTTACTGTTAAAATCTTAATGTGTCGTGGTGCATAAATATTTAAGGGAAATAAAATGGCAAAGTTTAGTCAAATAGGAAATGAATATATTATATAGATATTATATACACCGCTGTCCATATGGTTATTAGCACGTCTGTCTCAATTCTACATGGCTGACAGTGATGTGACGGTGTAGACCAGTTTCTACATGGAAAACCGTCCAATCAAATCAAAGTCTAATAAATAAATAAATAAGCTTTTGGTTTGTTACAAAAATTTCTGTAGCACTAAACTAATAGCTACAGGAAATACAGTGTGTGTGTATAGTGTCAAGTCAAGCCGGCTTTTATTGTCATTTCAACCATATACAGGTAAGTACAGAGTGAAACGAAACAACGTTCCTCCAGGACCAACGTGCTACATATACATACAACATAAATTAAGAAACGCTAGCTAGCTAACTTAGAAACCCAATTAGCCGGCTAGCTGAGACAAGACAGATCGACATTTTACAGAATTTAATTCAATTTGACAGAAAAAAACTGGGACTTGTGATGAAGCTCCTTGTGAATGTGAAGGCTTAAAACCGGTTGACATTTACCGAAGACATCAAGAACAGTATGAGACTTTTGGTCGCAGTAAAACATTTTAAAGAAGCCCATACATCCGTGAAGGATGATCCTGGCCGGGGTGGCACGCGGTCCTCAGCGAGTGGAATGGAACGCTTGGTCCTTGAAAATCAACAGATAACTTGTCGCCAGCTTGCGGAAGAGACGCATCCGTCTTTGGGAACGTTCACCAACACTACTTGCACGTTACAGGAACTCGGCTAAGAGTTATTCCCACATCTCTCGTCTCATACAGTCCTGACCTCACTTTAAGCCATTTCCACTTGTTTGGGTCGTTAAAGGAGTTCCTGAGAGGCCGGCGTTTCAGACGCGACACCGGCGTATTGAGAGAACTTTCGGTACACTAGTGAAACACTGGGAGTAAGTGCATTAGTGTATCGGGGAATTATATAGCGAAATAAAGGGAGTTTTAACTCTTGTAACTTGTCATTCTGTCAATCAGAAGTCCCAGTTTGACTTAAACACCTATATTTTCTTAAAAAAAGAAAGCAGAAATTGTTTCAGCAGTAATGCATTATTCAGTTTTGTTATATACCAACTATTGAATACAGTATGTCTTGTTTAAAAAAAAATTCAAAATAAAACCATCTTTGTGTTTTCTGATAATTTAATACTTGAATGCAAACATTTAATACTTGAATGCATATACATTTTGTGAGCTGTTATTTTTGCATATGCATGAAATAAAACCTATAAATTGTTTGTTTTTTTGGGACAGTAAAGCTACAAAATGTATATAATTTAGAAATTATAAAAAAATTACATTGGATCCAAACCCAATGTTACTTCAGATGGTGTTAAGTGGTGTGGTGCTCCGCCCCCCAGTGTCTGTGTTGTGTTACTGCAGCTTTGTATCATGCCTCATGCTCTGTTTCTGCTCCTCTAAAGGCTCTTGTTGTGTGGAGTCACGAGACATAACCCAGATGTCTATACGTTTCCCTCTGCCTGACCTCATTAATATTTAATTTACATTCGTGTATATGTTTTGAGCTTTAGTTCCTGATTGCTGTTCTGTGTGTTCTTTCAGAGCTGAACATGGAGTACAACCCGTCAGATCACCCACGTGCCAGCACGATTTTCCTCAGCAAGTCTCAGACAGACGGTGAGTGTGTGACTGTGATTGCTTTTGGAGTGTGGTGGTATAATGATGGAGAAGTGAGGAGAGGAGTGATGTCGAAATGTTGGGGGAATAATGTGGAAGTGACGAGAAAACGGCAGGGAAGTAATTTGGAAATGTGGAAATTGTGTGAGAGTGGCGTGGGAGTGACGTGAAAATGTGGAAGTGATGGGTGAATGTTAATGAAAGGGTGATGTGAGAGTGATGGGTGGATGGAGGGGAGGGACTACGCCTGCTTGACTGCATATAACAGGTACATAGGCCACACCTCCTTCGCGGTTTATAACAGGTACATAGGCCACACCCCCTTCACTTTATATAAAACGACACATGAACCACAATGTATATATAGCAATCACAACAGGTACATAGGCCACACCTCTTTTACTGTACATAACACGCAAATGAGCCACACCTCCTTCACTGGATATAAAAGGCGCATAGGTCACGCCTCCTTGACTGTATATAGTCAGCACATGGGCCACGCCTCCGTCAACTTATATAAAATGCACATAGGTCACACTTCCTTCACTGTATATAACAGGCACATAGGCCACGCCTCCTTCACTGTATACAACAGGCATATCGGCCACGCCTCCTTCACTGTTTATAACAGGCACATAGGCCACACCTCCGTCACTGTATATAACAGGTACATAGGCCACGCCTCCTTTACTGTTTATGAAAGGCACATAGGCCACGCCTCCTTCACTCTATATACAATAAAAGGCATATAGGTCACACCTCCTTGACTGTATATAGTTGACACATTGGCCACGCCTCCAACTTATATAAAATGTCCATAGGCCACGCCTCCTTCACTGTGTATAACGGGCACATAGGCCACGCCTCCTTCACTGTATATAACAGGCACATAGACCTCGCCTCCTTCACTGTTTATACAGTTGACACATCGGCCAAACCTCCTTCAACTTGTATAAAATGAATATAGGCCACACCCCCTTCACTGTATATAGTCAGCACATAGGCCATGCCTCCTTCACTGTGTATAACAGGCACATGGGCCACGCCCCCTTTACTGTATATAAAAGGCACATAGGCCACACCCCTTCACTGTATATAACAGGCACATAGGCCACGCCTCCTTTACTGTTTATAAAATGCACATAGGCCACGCCTCCTTCACTGTATATACAGTAAAAGGCGCATAGGTCACGCCTCCTCGATTGTATATGGTTATACATCGGCCACGCCTCCTTTAACTTATATAAAATACACATAGGCCACGCCTCCTTCACTGTGTATAACAGGTACAAAGGGAATATCTACCTGTGTGTGTGTGTGAGAGAGAGGAAATAATCTATGCTTTCCAAAAAAGAAACACAGTTTTTGATTACTATGATGCACAAAAACTGAGTGTGTGTAAGGAAATAATCTTTGCTTTAAAAAAACAATAAAATCACAGTGTCTGATCAGTGTGATGCACAGAAACAGACTGTGTGTGTGTGTGTGTGTGTGTGTGTGTGTGTGTGTGTGGTGTGTGAATAATAGTTTCATTTAGCTCACTGCCTCTGGCTGAGATTGCTCTGGGAATCCACGTTGTGGTCTGTTTGAGATGCTGTTAGTGTGAGTTCCAGCCCTTTTTTAATACTCTTCATTAGCCGCTTTGTTCTTACGTAACTGAACCGCCGGAGTGTGTGTCTTGTGGTTCGGAGCGTGACTGCATACTTTTTTTCTTAAGGGAATGTACCAAACAGAACCAGTCAATTATACAATAAATAAAGCAGAGGCTTGGACGGGTGTTATTGTTTTGTAATGTGGACTTAAGGTTGTCTGAATTACCCAGGATACACTCAGCATTAAACGTTTCTCTGATTAAAAATAAATCTTAAAGTCATTTCTTTCATGATGTCTTTCAGTTGTTCCCTCCAGCAAGAAAGGTATGTCCAATGCCAAGGCTGATGAAAAGTCTTTTGTGTGTGTGTGTGTGTGTGTCTGTAAAGGTAGTTGTTTTCTTTAAACAGTTCTGTAATCAGTCGTGTCTCCCGTATTACTGCATCAGTCTGAAACGAACATTTGGCTTATTCCAGATTTACACAATCCCAGACTTCTGCTTCTTTAGTTTTGTGCTGAAGTAAAGAGGCTGATGTTGCTAAAGAGTAAGGAACGTGTGGATCTAGCAGTTTAGCACAGCAATTTAAACTGCATGTCTAAATCAGCCCACTAATACTGTTCTGTAGTACCGTTTTGCATTTATAATGTACTGTCCACCATGGTGCCTTGATTCAAATTTCTTACAAATCGCCATTAGTGCGCAGTGCATTATGGGATATTATGGGGACACTGGAAACTCTGAATTCCTTCATTCAGGACTTATAATTAATGTATGCTTGCCCTCTTCACCAGCATCCCCACCACTGTGCTGAATGATGCCTCCTGTACTGAATGATACGTCGTGTACAGAATGGTGCCTCATGTACAAAAGGGGAGATCGTGTACTGCATGATGCCTCCAGTACTGAATGGTACAGTATGTCGTGTACTGAATGGTACCTCCTGTACTGAAAGGTGTCTGAGTGCACATCATGTACTGATTGGCCTGTACTGAATGGTATGCTCCGTGTACTGAATGGTGCCTCATGTACTGAATGGTGCCTCATGTACTGAATGGTATGCTCCGTGTACTGAATGGTGCCTCCTGTACTAAATAGTACCGTGTGTACTGAATGGTGCCTCGTGTACTGAATGGTGCCTCGTGTACTGAATGGTACATGTTGCACTAAATGGTGCCACCTGTACTGAGTAGTGCCTTGTGTACTGAATAGTACGTTGTGTACTAAACGGTGCCTCCTTTACTGAATGGCGCTTTGTGTACTGAATGCTGCCTGTACTGAATGGTGCCTCCTGTACTGAAGGGTACATTGTGTACTGAATGGTGCCTCGTGTACTGAATGGTGCCTCCTGTACTAAATAGTACCGTGTGTACTGAATGGTGCCTTCTTTCCTGAATGGTGCCTCGTGTACTGAATGGTGCCTCGTGTACTGAAGGGTACATTATGTACTGAATGGTGCCTCGTGTACTGAATGGTATGCCGTGAACTGAATGGTGCTTCCTGTACTAAATAGTACAGTGGGTACTGAATGGTGCCTCGTGTACTGAATGGTGCTTCTTGTACTAAATAGTACAGTGTGTACTGAATGGTGCTTCCTGTACTAAATGGTACATGATGCACTAAATGGTGCCTCCTGTACTAAATAGTGCCTCGTGTACTGAATGGTATGTCATGCACTGAATGGTCTGTCGTGTACTAAATGGTGCCTCCTTTACTGAATGGCGCTTTGCGTACTGAATGCCGCCTGTACGGAATGGTGCCTCCTGTACTAAATAGTACACTTTGTACTGAACACCACCTCCCGTATTGAACGCCGCCTCATGTGCTAATTGGTACTGTACATCTTGCATTAAACAATACAGTACAAATGAGTGATCTATTACACCCCTAGTAGCTACAGCTAGCTTGAACACAGCCACAATCTTTTTTTTGGTGTAATGACACATCATTTACATGACACATATTTCTGATGTCTGGCCACACCTTCGTTCTTTTCCCAAAAATACCCTGCTAGGACACCCTGGGTGCAGCGTTCACACCCCTAAGGCTACACACGGTCCTGTCATGAATCGGACATGATTATGTCTCACCATACCATCATGTCATTGATAATTTTTTCTTATAGCTTATATATAACTTGTGTAACGTACAGCCAAGTTCCTGCCTTTCACTCGTCTCCAAATAGGAAGCTGAGAGCTTCCGGCCTCGCTGGAACTTTAGCAACATAAGCGTCATGACTTCAGTAGAAAACTATAAGTAGCTTGAACTCATCCTGCACATCCTCTAACGTGATAGCGATGCAGGCTGGCGTTAGACATGGTGTTGTGGTGTGTGTGTGTTTGTTTTCTAGACTAAGCATTCTAGGAGCCAGCTCATGCATGCTGCTTTAGCTCTTTTTGTGCAGAACGACAGTTTTTCTGCTTAAGCTTTGTGCCATTTATGTTGTTAGCACAAGTCCAAGCTTTGTGTGTGTTTATGTATGTCTGTGTGTGTGTTGTACTTAGACAGGCGTTAGACATCAGGGAGCACGCAGAAACAGTATTGTCTGGAATTTGTGGCTCATTATCAGCATACAACCTCGTGTGTGTGTCAGTAAAACCAAGGGTGCATTCAGTTCTGGATGAAACGGCTCACACCTTACCGGTGTAACAGAATCCTCTTACTATCGACTAATAGAGTTTGTGTTTGAATCAAAAGCCTCCGAGATTCCTTCGTACACACACACACACACACACACACACACACACACACACACACACACACACACACACACACAAATACAAACCAAGAGCAGTATGATGCGAGCGCCAGGGTGAATCTGCAGAGGCAGCAAACAAACCGAGGGATTTATTAAACTCTGCGAATCCAAATGAAATCTGAGCAAACACATCTCTGCTGGCGCTCTAATCATTTGAATTCCTGATGTGTGTACTGATGTGTGTATTGGTATTGATGTGTGTGTGTGTGTGTGTGGGCTTTGGCTTCGGCTGGTGCTGCTGATGCTTTAGATTGCGTCCATGTAACGCTTGGGGTGTTTGCTGAGACGTGGTAAACTGACGCACACGTTTTCTCTTTCAGTTCGGGAAAAGAGAAAAAGCATGTACGTGAACCATGTAAGTGTCTCACACACACACACACACATGTGCATAAACGCACAAAATGGCAAATATTTCATCAGTTACAGAGTGAATCAGCTCTTACTTCTGATCTCACTCACACACACACACACACACACACACACACACAGCACTAGTACTCATGGTCTCATGTCTCAGTCTGCGACTTCCTCTGTTAAATGCCATGTCAATGTATAAGGAAGGACACACCACAGCCTGTCTCTTTAATAAAGGACAAAAGGACATTTCTAACAGGGAATTTCTCACCAGGGACTAGGTGATGCGCTACCATCACTTTACCCAGGTGTATTGTGATTTTGTAAATATCACAATTCATTATTCAACAATTTTCTGTTACTATTCTGAAGAAACTGCAAATAATCTGGTCCTAACACACAGGAGGCTGAGCGCCACCTGTAGGATTATAGAGGAACAGCAACGTTTTACCACCTCAAATGCAAACACATTCATTAAAATGTATTTAAAATATATACATTCTGGAGTCAGTGTAGTGATGCCCTGATTCCCAAACAAAAAAATCGCGATTCAAAAATAAATTGATTTTCTGATCAAAATTATCTCTAATTTCTGGTGCGTTCTCAAGTGTTTTTTAAAAAACTATGTGGCTTTGTTTAAACTTTTTTTAATCTATCTGTCTATCAGTCTGTATGTATACTGTATCTATCTGTTTGTATATCTGTCTGTCTGTGTCTATCTGTCTATCTGTCTGTCTGTATCTGTCTGTCTGTGTCTATCTGTCTGTCTGTATCTGTCTGTCTGTGTCTATCTGTCTGTATATATATCCGTTTGTATATCTGTCTGTCTGTGTCTATCTGTCTGTCTGTGTCTGTCTGTCTGTGTCTATCTGTCTATCTGTCTGTGTCTGTCTGTCTGTCTGTGTCTATCTGTCTGTCTGTCTGTGTCTGTCTGTCTGTCTGTCTGTGTCTATCTGTCTGTCTGTCTGTGTGCGTCTATCTGTCTATCTATCTATCTGTCTGTGTCTATCTGTCTGTCTGTCTGTTTCTGTCTGTCTGCGTCTATCTGTCTGTCTATCTGTCTATCTGTCTGTGTCTGTCTGTCTGTCTGTCTGCGTCTATCTGTCTCTATCTGAGTGTCTGTGTCTATCTGACTGTCTGTGTCTATCTGTCTATGTCTATCTGTCTGTCTGTTTCTATTTGTATGTCTGTATATCGGTCTGTCTGTGTCTATCTGTCTGTCTATCTGTGTCTGTCTGTCTAACTGTCTGTGTATCTGTCTGACTGTCTGTGTGTCTGTCTGTCTGTGTCTATCTGTCTGTGTATCGGTCTGTCTGTCTGTGTATCTATCTGTATGCTTGTGTCTGTCTGTCTCTGTCAATCTGTCTGTATATCTATGTCTGTCTGTATGTCTGTATATCTGTATATCTGTCTGTCTGTCTATATCTTTCTGTATATCTGTCTGTCTGTCTGTCAGTCTATCCATTACAGATGGGGGATAAAAAAAAAATCATTTAACTTAAAACTCTTCACACATTGTACCACACACATAATGTTGTGTGTGGTACAGTAGCAGTGAATTATTTGTTTGAAGCTTTAGGATTGTTAGTTTAACAAAATCAGATATTTATAAAAATTTGTTCAAATTACAGAATCGAAGTGCAAATCTAATCAGTACCTATTAGGTGATATCGTATACAGTCACTTCTTTCTATCCATCCATCTATTTATCTATTCATCTCTTTCTATCTAGCTGCCCTCCAATTCTTTTAATTTTGTCATCTAATTTTCTCTCTCCTCTGCTCTGCCCTCTGAAGGTTCATGCCTGATGATGATAATTTGTGTGTGTGTGTGTGTGTGTGTGTGTGATTTAGCAACACCCATCTGGTCCAATGAGACGCAAGTACAGCTCGTGCTCGACCATCTTCCTGGATGACAGCACGGTCAGCCAACCTAACCTCAAATACACCATCAAATGGTACGATGTCCTGTCACCACACACACGCACACACGCACACACACACACAATCAGGATCAAGAACGTCTGTGAACATGTGATAATGTTAACTGCTCTCTGTATCAATGTATTTTTCTTTCTCTCTCTTTTCTATCCACAGTGTCGCACTTGCCATCTACTACCACATAAAGAACAGGTAGGGCTTCACATCGTCTCGGGTACGACTGTATCAGCGATCATACTGTATGTACGAGGCAGAGTGTTTATTGAGCATAAATGTCGGTGTCGCTTCAAAGCCTGGCAACGTTCCTCAAAAATAGCTCAGGATCCATAGCGCTAAATGCCACACACTTCAGAAGTGAGCTCCATGTGCATACAACCCAGTCTGGAGAACGATCATCTCTCATATCAGAGGAAATAAAGCTGTGTGTGTGTGTTTTTATTACACTTTGGGGAACCGTTTTTGTGTCTAAAACTATTACCCGTTACATCTGTTCAATGTCAAAAAATGCTCGGCACTCCGGTTATATTAAAACCTCTGCGCTTTTGTGATTTGCGTGTGCAGTGGTTTGTTTTTTCTTTTTGTGGACTGAGAGTGCACCCGGTGCCGTTATTCATCTTTGTGCACAGTACGTAGAAAACGTTTGGATATCCGCAAACAAAACTTGGAGCGATCCTGTGAGGAAGGTGAACGTTTTTTAAAGGGAATCATTACTGGTGACGAGACGTGGATTCATCACTACGAACCTGATAGTTAACGACAGAGTACGGAACGGAGACATCCTCAATCGCAGACTGAGAAAAAAGTTCAAAAGTCAACCATCAGCTGGAAAATTCATCAACACTTACAGTTTTCTGGGATTCTCATCTCAAGGGCCATTTATCAGGAAAAAAGGTTCAACAATTGACAGCGCTCGTTACCGTGAGGCGCTTATTGAAGAGCTGAAGACTAAACTTCGGATTAAACGCAGAGGACTGATTTCTGAAGGCAACGTGATCTCGCATATTTCTATCCACACTATCGATACTCTGCTAAAAACTTAGTTTTGAGGTGTTCACACATCCTCCCTATAGTCCTGATCTCACTCCATTGGACTTTCACCTGTTTGGTCTCCTGAAAGCTGCATTATGAGGATGAAAATTCACTTCTGATGAAGAACTGAAGACAGTGGCGCATTCATAACTCGCCTATAACGTTTTTCAATGATTGAATATGAAAGGCTTTTGACAGATGGACAATGTGCGATTAAAAAGAAAAGAGATTATGTCGAAAAATTTTGTTTTTGTCTATTCTAAAAGTTAACTAAAATAAATTCTACATTCAGAGTGCGGCTCATTTCTGAGGCACCCTCGAAAGTCAACTTAAAAATAAAATTCTGTCCTATCCTATCGATCATAATCCATTTATAACTTGTCAAAGAGGCGACTTTCTGTTTTGTGTATAAATCCATGATGAGGATTTCCTGACAAATGTTGTCGCTCTGATTCAGTCCTTTTACTCATTTCAGAGACGTAGATGGTCGAACGCTGTTAGACATATTCGACGAAAAGCTTCATCCGCTGTCGGTAAGTCTCACACTGACAATGATGTGCTTTAGATTTACTCACGGGGAAAAAAAACCCGAAAACAAATACCATATGCACACCTCAGTCTTGGTGGTTGTCGGATTTGTGGTGTTTGTCTCTCCTGCAGAAGTCGGAGGTCCCGGCGGATTATGATAAACATGATCCGGAGCAGAAGCAGATCTACCGGTTCGTCCGGACGCTCTTCAGCGCCGCTCAGCTCACGGCCGAGTGCGCCATCGTCACACTGGTAAGGCTCAGGTCATGAGGGTGAAACGAGCAGGGCGCATGTGTTAGGGGTCCTGATTTAGCATGAAAGATTAAATTATTAGCATGATTATTTAAGCTCCTCTATAAAAGTTGACTTTTGTATACAATGAAATACTGTAATATTAGGTCGCCTTTAATAATAGCTTTTAAGGGTCAATACAAACCATGTTGTAGTCGTAGAACTGTAACTAATCCGTAGGGAGTCCTTAATGGATTGTTTAGATAATAGGTTTATTCATGTTTTAATCATAAACTAATCAGCTGTCTAAAAGAACAGGTGAGAAATTGTCTTCTAGTCCAGCACAAGCCCCATAGTAACAGGCTCGATGACTGATTACGCGTATCACATTGCAGCGAGGTACTGTATGATACGGTGCAGCTGTTTGCGGGTTTTGCAGTCGGGAAGACGTGCTTGTTTTAGCTTGTCGTCTATTCTCGCACCTCTGGTCAAAGACAGCCCGGATCCTAGATCAGCTTCTTGTTATATCTCACACACGTACACACTGATTACTGGAAAAGCGTCAGCTATAGGTGTGTGTGTGTGTGTGTGTGTGTTCGCTACTGTTCATCTCAAGAGAGTCTGGAGTAAAAATTCTTCACAACTCACTAAATGTCATGTTTGCACTTCTCTAGAGTGACTTCATAAATGTCGATGCTCATTTTTACACTATGTGGAGAATTTAAAGACACTTCCTGGTTCTATGCTCAGCCTAAAAGAACAGTGTTATTGTACAAGTATCAAAAGGGTTATTTTTTTAGATACCTGGCAACAGGAAGAGAGTAAATGTCATAATCTTGCTATAATACTAGATTTTGTTGTTGTGGCTGGATCTATTTGGGATGTTCATGAGTAGACCTGCACAGTCAGAAGGACAGAAATAAACACAGTTACAGCAGTAAATTTATATAAAGTTTTATCTTATGGCTTTGAAAAGTCTTAAGATGAAGCCATAAGATGACGTGTAGCCTCATTTCCATCTGAGACTGGGAACAGCAGTTGGATTGCTTATACAGGTCATCCCTGACCTACGAACAAGTTCTGTTCCAGGAGTACGTTCGTAAGTCCGATTTGTTCTCAAATCTGACAAAGTGATACTTATACACCTTTGACACGATTATGTAAAGCATTCCAATCCACTTGACTAAATCTCTGTCCCCTTTCCCCACACCCGATTACAAAAACAGTAATCGCGCCTAAGCAAATGAATCTCGGCTAAATGTAACAGTTTTCTCTCTGCACCTTTAAATCATGAGGGAAATCCCAGACACCATTTTGTCTCAGAGCTGTTTTCCACTGTATCAGACTGTGAACTCTGTCTCATTGAGAATTTTCCAAAATGATGATTGTTCACCATCAGGACAGCTTTACAGGACAGACATTTTCCATCATTGTGCTTCCGAACTGGTTCATTGAAATCGTTGAGGCCGACTCATTTCTCCAACACCTCCACACGCACTAACACATACAATATACCGGACTTTAGACATTTTATAAATTCACTAACGCACTAATAATATTTTATATAATTGTAAATGTTGGTATCTGATGCACTGCAGTGTCTATTTTTTAGGGATACAATTTAGATTAGATTTGTGACCTCTAAATTAGTGTAATTATTATGGAATTCGGGTTAACAAAAGAGATCTGGAAATATGGTTGGGAGCAGAGATCAGATTGGTTATATCAGCATTAGGGGTGGAAATAATAGTAGGAACGGTTAGAAGGGAATTAGGGCTAGAAATAGAGATCAGTTTGTCATAATGAAATAAAGGTGGGAATGGTTTTGATGGGGTTAGGGGTAAGAACAGGGATCAGATTGTTTTTAACTGAGTTACTGATCAGACTGGTTTACTCTAACTAGGGGTGGGAATGGAGATCAAACTGTTATAATGGATTTAGGAATGAAAACTGGGACAGGGTTGGTTTTAATGAAATTAGAGTGGGAATATCAATAGGATATAGTTATAATGGAAACTGTGGCCCGCTCTCCCCATTTAGCTCACAATATTTTAGTTCATGGCTTCTACCTGTTGTATAGTTTATAGCCTCCTTGTTAGTTTATAGCTTCCTCTCTCATTACAACTTATCAGTTTGTTTGTGCAGCTCAAGAAGCACTGCTACACTAAAAGCTAAAACATCACTCAACTCATTTGTGAGCGATGTTAAGAATCGACATGTCAACACCCAGCAGGTGTTCAGGTGGAACAGCGGAGAGGATTTCAGCATTGATTTGATAAGCGTTTTGTTTGAATCAGATTGTCGTTCTTATCAACCGTGATGGAAATCAATACACACTTAGTGTGCCAACTCAGAAACAAGCAGGGCATCCTCAGGATTGAAGGTTCGGATCCAGTTTGGTTCACTCTAGATACGGGTTTGTAGTGGACAAGTCATGGGTATGGGTTATTACAATCAGGTCTGTATAGAAAACCAGCGCCCCCTGTGGTTTATTTCCAGCAGAGCTGGCGAGACAGATTTAGCAACCCATTGCCGCTTACTTCTTGTATGTAATATATAAAATATATATATACACAGGTGAAACTGGAAATATTTGAATATCGTGCAAAAGTTCATTTATTTCAGTAATGCAACTTAAAAGGTGAAACTAATATATGAGAGAGACTCATTACATGCAAA
>JAOTRS010000044.1:8071434-8084887 GCA_028565755.1 Dinotopterus cunningtoni
TCAGAAAAAGATATGGCTGAGTGGTAAATGTACAGAGCTATCCAGGAGCTGAATCACTTGTTAATGGTCCGTGGGGTTTTCATAACCTTCCAAAATCCTCTACCGCTTCCTTTGTAATTAGTTTCACAGTATGTATATATGTGTGTGTAACTTATATAAGATGATGCTTTCCATTTCTCCCAGACTGGCTGAATCTCACAGAATGCTCACTGCTGCTGTATGCCGTAATGATGTCGTCTGCAGTTTTTGCCCATTCACCTCCAGTTTGTATGCTCTGGAATGCTTTTCTGCTCATCGTGATTATTATAAAGAGTGCCTATTTCAGTTACCCTAGCCTTGCTGTCAGCTTGAACCAGTCTGGCTATTCTCCTTTGACCTCCCTAATCAAAAATACCCCTGAATTGCGACTCACTGCATTTTTTCTTCCGTGTAAAGTCTGGAGACTGTTGAGAGATAAAAATCCCTGGAGATTAGTAGTAACTGAAACTGGCAACCCAGGGTAAAAGTTACTGGGATCCCGTTTTTCCACATTTTTATGTTTTATATGAATATATGTTAACTGACACTCTTGACCTGTATCTGTATCATTTTATGCAGTTTGATGATGGCTCATGAGTGTAAGGCTAGAGGTTGAGAACCAGACAAAGGTCTTTAAGCTAGTAAAGCTTGTTAGTTAGTTGGTATCTATTTAAATTAAACTGTACATTTGTCAGAACTCACTCTTTCAAAGATATCTTTAGGATTTGGAGGACCGAAACCAGTCTCAAAAAAATTTCTGTCTGTCTGTATGTCTAGCCAGATTGTATCACAGTGTCACACAAAACTGGCTGGACAACGCCAAAATATGTATAGACAGAGTATGTGGTAGTGATGTATGAAATAAAATAAAATGATACATTTTTAATAAACAGACGCCCCCCCCCAACACGTCTACATACAAAAAATCTGGCTCTAGTTTCAGTAATGAAAATATTACAATGCAGCTAAGGACATATTATGATAAACAGAATAAGCAGCTCACCTCTCATATCTTCTGGTCCAAATCGTTCATTCTTCTGTTACGTGACTCCCATAGACACATGACGAAAGAATGACCAACTCGGATCAAAAGACTCAATTCTGTTTCCTGTGTACTGCACTGCATAGCGTCTATGGGAGTCACGTGACAAAAAAACGAATGATTCGGACCAAAAAACTCAAAGGTAACTACTCATTTCTTCTGAGTCATGTTAAGGACTGATGCAAAGAGAATGAATCGTTCATGAACGACCCATCACTAGTATGTGACAGACACAGAAATGACAGTAATGTACCTACAAGCTGGCAAAATCTTTAATAAACACACAAACACAAAAGTGCGACTCATCATGGCTTACTCCAACAAATGCTACATACCTGTACATTATGAAAACTGAACTTTACACCATAAATTAAATCAAGATGTTGAGTAGAGAAGTTATCCCAGCTTTAACTTTTTAATTATTTTTACAAACTCTCTACCCACCAATGACGGGTACTTACGCTAGTATTTAATACAAGCCAGAACTCAGTGGTAGCAATGTAGTTACAGTTTTAATCAAAGCACAGTAAAACAAAACTCCAAATAAGCGAGAAAAGAAGGACTTACATCAATAAATTCAATCTAGTTTCATCAGTTGAACTTTAGCACTAGAGGTAGAGTCACTCAGACATTCATACATGTTGTAGCTGCTTCCTATGTTTGTTGTGTGACATTTTACACGACTTCCTTTTCCGTTTCCATATGCATGCTGTTCTAACAGTGATCCCAAGCCATTTTACAGGTTTAATCTGTATAAACAGGATTTCTGTGGATTAAACATATTTGAACGTAAACAAGGCTGGGTAATAACTGCTTGAGCTCAGGACTCTAAATATAGTCCTTATGATTATCCATAGGAGTGTGGAGCGGAGGGCCGCCCGCAGATTGATGGCATATGGCAGTCTTCCACAGACACCCGTTTTTAGTGTGCTAATCTCTGCCTCGGCCCTTTTGTTCAGTCGCTGTGTTGACTCGCAAAACAAACGCAGGCAACTCCAGCGCCGATCCGAGGTGCATTTAAACCCATTTCTATGGCAACTGTCCCCTGGAATGTTTTCCCTGCCGGCATCAAATGCGGAAAGAACCTCGCTGTGATAATTAGTAGTGTGCATGGGACGAGCTTAAATGGACATCAAACAGGAGAGAGAGAGTGATAAAGAGGGAGAGAGAGGGTGGGAACCGTATGGGGAGTCAGAATTATAATTCTGTTAGCCCACAATGGTGTTTTTCTTTTTTTCCCCTCTTTGAAACAGATCAAGCACCGTCTATATAAAACTATTCTAGGAATTATTTTAAGGAATTCAGAGAAAGGTAGAGGAATTATTTTATAGCTTCAAGCTAGAAATAATAGAATATCAACATGCTAGGTTTAATGGTTTATTTTATTTTATTTGTTTTATCAGAAGGTCCTGGAATTAACATTCAAAGGTTTTCTTGTGGCAAAAGAAATAAAAGCCCGGTTTGGCTCGATGTGAATTGTGGAAAGTTACTGCGATCCCATATAGTTTCTCCAACAAATCAAATCAAACAACGCGGCTCCTCTTTCACATGTTGGCCAAACTTGATGAGGTCATCAAGGATTTCTGCGGTTCTCCATCACCTCACACCTGTCTCTTTCTCTTTTTCACCCGCTCCTTTTTTCCCCCTCTTTTGTCCATTTTTTGATTTTCAAGAATCCAAGAGGCGGGAAACAAATGGTCTTTGAAAGAACAAGAGGATAGAAAAAAAATCAAAGAGAACTGGGCAGAATGTTTATCAGGGAGGGAAAGGAAGGGTCTGAGTTTGTGTGTGTGTGTGTGTGTGTGTGTGCGCGCACGTGCATGTGTGTAGTTGATCTTCAGAGAAAAAGCAGGACGGAGCGGCTGAATGCTAATGAATGGATTCCCTCCTCCTCCTCTCCCTCCTCCCTCTCTGCTCCTGCAAATATTGTCTTATCCATTAGCGAGAGCAGGAGAAGAATGGAGTGGTCCGTCATTGGGAGGTTGGCGAGAGAGAAGTCAGAGGAAGAATTCTATTCAGCGTCACTTCTCCAGGACTCGGCGGACGGGGCCGTTTGTTTGGCCCTATTCAGACGCCGTAGACCGTGGCCGACAAAGATGGCTTTCAGCTCCCACTGTATAAGCATGTAGAAAAAGAAGACAATAGAAAAAAAGAAGAAAAACTAAAAAAGCAAAAAGAAGAAAAATAAGCGAGGCCAGGGAGTGGTGGTTGAGTTTTCACTTCTACACCAAGTGTTATTCAAAGTTCACCTTTGAAAATGATGAAAGTTTAGTCTGCCCAAATCACATATAGATAGAATTAATGAGTAATGATGTAGTGGGCAGGGTTAAAGGGAAAAAAAGAGACTTATATTTTATATTATATATTATTTCTAAAGTTTAGATTCCAGTTTCAACAGTCTCAGTTAAAAAAAATACAAATTGGAGTGTGTTGGTTGAGCTCATGATAAAATAATGACCTACTGGAATTCGTCCTTAAAGTGTCTAAACAATTCTTAGTGCCGAATTTAGCATTTTAAGAAATTATTAAAGACTTATTAGATAGAGCTTACAATGAGATGGCTAAAAGATTTGTTTATCAAAGATTCTTGCATTAAACTTGAAATTGGAAATAAATCAGATCATTCATATCACCTTAACTAATGAAAGTCGACTCCCAAATGACTCTTTGCTATGTTTCTTAACCTACCTACATTGTGATTTTATGTCTGATAATTTTCCCCCCTAATATAACAAAAATTGTTTAATGAAATTGTACTTTATCTAATCAACAAAGCAGGTTTTCATTTGCAGGTTGCGCTTTATAAATTGTATTTAAATAATGTACAAGGGGCGTTCGTATCAAACTGGGACTTTTTTATTTCCTTCTAAAACCTTTTCTTTAATCATTTAATTTGACTTGAATGCCAATGGTGCACCATACACACAACTTTAAAGCACACTAGTTAAAATTCACAAACAGCTCAGGTTTTAAAAAATGATTTTAAAGCATAATGAATCAATTATACTGTGTGATCAACATGCTTTATCTAAAAGTGTTGATTCGTTCATGCACAGTGTTCATAGGGCTACATGACTCCTACATAAGCCATACCTCCAGTATAAACCTCCTTAACCCTTTTTTAAACAGGCTGTTTAATATTAAATGATATCTGGTATTGTTTGAGTCAATCATGTGACTTTTTTTTGTTGTTGACCCGAGATCGTGTTACGACACCTTGTCATGAGATTCCAACATAAGTCTGCCTGGGAAAATGTCGTAGCACAAGCTTATGTCAACATAATAAAATCAACAAAATATATAATTATTTTTCTTTTTTCTTTTACTAAAATGACTTGATAATGTGAAAGAGGCTAGAGAAGATTAGTAAACAATATTTATATAATAAAATATAGAAATATGCATACATTGATCCATTTGTTGATATCTCAACATACTATATTTAGCAGGCATCATGGTGGTTTAGTGGTTAGCACTGTCGCCTTGTACCTCTAGGTTCTGGTTTCGATTCCTTCTTCGGAGTCTATGTGCATGGAGTTTGCATGTTCTTCTCATGCTTGGTGGGTTTTCTCCAGGTACTATGATTTCATCCCACAGTCGATGAGTAATTGACAATACTTAGCCATTTCTTTTGCTTTATATAGCAACTGAAGACCCAGAATCTCTCGTTAATGAGTAACACACTTCACTATCGCATTTGCTTTTACCTAAGGGGGCATAAACTTTTGACCTCAACTACATATATGTTGAGGTTTGTATAGGTTGTCATGAAGAGATTGCTGCTGCCATGTACATCTATGAATGCCATTTCTAGGTCAAGTGTTAACTAACTTATTGTTAAACTTTACTGCTAGCATGATGTTTCAATTACACATTACAATAGTTACCCTGGGGTTAGCTAGCTAGCTAGCTTGGTAAATGTATATACCATGTTTTTTGGCATTATTTTTATGTAAGTTGCTAGAAATTGGGTCAGTTTGAAATAGTCAAAACAGACCAGTGTTAGCTAGCTAGCTAAAAGATTGGCTGTTTTAGTTACATTTGTACACTACTAATTAGATTAATCTTGGCTAGCTTGTGAGAAAACCTATTATTTAAACTAGACTAGACAACTTATTCTAACATAGTCAGGATAGCTAGTTCGCTAAGTGAATATTACCAAACAATGTTTAAGCTCACAATCTGTTAGCTAGCTTGCTAAGTAAACATAACATATACAATACAATATCATAGCTAACTTACTACGGATTCAATTACACAATTTAATAGTTAGCTATATTGAGGTTACTGTTAGCTAACTTGGCAGAATTCCTGTCTGTTTAAATTACATGGTATAATATTTTCTATCTTCCTAGTTTCCTTGCTACGCACAATTAACTTGCTAGAAATTAGTCAGCTAGAAAATTTGCCACATCATTAATAGAAGTGGTATACCAACAAGAGTGAAAAATTGTTCCGCTGATAAATTCTGTGAGTTTAAGACCTATAGCATAGACTCCAAGCACAGGCTAGCATGGCTCTGAATATTCGTTATGATCATTGCTTTAACAGGTCACTTCTGCAGAGTGGATTAGCTCACCTCTCCATGGGAAACTGGTGGGGATCTTTACTATACTGTTTATCTCTTCCAGAGAGCATCCAGATCTTAGAAAGGAATGCACTAAGTCATGCATTTCATAGGATTCATAGGATGCGTGTTTGCGTCTGTGTGTGGTGCAGCAACTCAGTAACCCAGTGGCTATTGTTTAATTTCCTAATTCAAACAGATGTTCGGGGAAAAACAGCAGAATAACCACATAGCATATGAGGTGTTATTATTTCATATGCCATATGCTCGAATTAGCCGGAACGGCTGTAGTGAGCGAGTGAAACCAAACAGCACAACTCTCATGAAAGGTTATTTTCCTTGGAGTGGCAGAGAAGGGAAAGTAGGACAGGATTTCATCGCTTTAGCTCACCGTGTACCGAATGCATTACGACTTGTCATGGAGGTATGGAATTTTCTTGCAGTTAAAAGTCAATTTTCCATTTTTTTTTGTCTTAAAAGGTCAGGGTGAAGGAGTGCAAGGGCCACCTATGTGTGCATGTGTGTGTGCAAATATACCTTAGATAGATTGATGCACATTGTCTTAATGCTTTTCCAGTGCACCTTCTCTTGTAGTGTTCTACGGCCAGAGCTAGGCTTTACAACACTTTCCTGCAGAAAGAAAAAGATATTGTTTTTTTTTTCACTTCCTTTCACCCCATCCATCCTGTCCCTATTCTACAAAAATGGCTCGGGGCCAGCCAGCTGTATAACCATATCGTTCAGGTATGCTTTATTGACATATGCTACGTCAAGTCTGGCGAGGAATACAGATCACCTTTCAAACCTCTGGGAAAGACCGGATCCCAGTGTGATATATTGCATGGGCAACTTTGTTGTACTTGGAACAGTCTCAGAAACATGGATGGACCCTATCTTTAAGCTGCAAGGCAAGGACATAGGAAAATGTGCTGAACAAATCTGTCAACTGGTTATGAACTAAAACGGTCATGTGTCAGACCCGCTTTCTTAAACGGATGGAACCACAATTCCATCTTTGACTGGCTTTGATAGATGAAGCTGATTCAATCCCAACCCAATCAAAGTTAAATTTCCAACCCATCTCCATTATACAAGGATGTCTGAACTAGTTCTTCATTCTCTGTGGCATAAAGGGAATTGTTGCCAATTATCACTTTTCATCAACAAAAAGCTGATTCTTTTGAAAGAACTGGCTGGCATTTCTATAAAAGAGTAGATACTGAACTAGTGCATAATCAGACATAAAATAAGGAATAAAACATTACAAGATGTACAGTCATAGGAAAATAATCAATGAAGCAGAGTTACTATTACCACCACTAGGATGATTGTTTTCCATAAAGACAAAGCCCAAAGTATTCCCCACATTTAATACTCCTCGGATAGCACAGGGACATGTCTATGATTAATTACAGAGACATGTACAAAATGTTTATTATTATTATTATTATGAGAAAGGGATATAAAAATATTAAAATTAATTGTTTTATTAAAGGATTTTATAAAATAATGAAAACATATGAAAACTATTTAAATTTTGTCATTTAACCACTTATTGCAGTAGCGCAGCATGTGTGACAAGTCAATATCAAACACCTAATCAAAGAAAATAGTATAAAATGAGGGAAACACATTTCAAGAGACTTGAAGTATGTAATTGTACTGATACGCATCTAAATGTTTGGTCATTTATAACAACACCTTATGATAAATGAATGATTCTGATGAAGACACCAAAGGGACTTTATAGTGATATTAAACACATAATTTTAATTTGTCATCTCAGCTACACAATAAAGCCTCATTCTTTTACCTTCTGATCTTTTTTCTCTCTTGTGCAGGTAAAAATATTTCTTTTCATGTTCCTGAGAAACCTGAAAGTGCAGCCTCCTCTGTCCTGAAGACTTTTCTGTGTTTGAAAACTGTTTTAAAGCTGTGCTACAAAGCGCTGACACCGAAGCTGACAGAAAGGTCTGCCATATCCGTTTATTATACATTGATATTTGTTAAATTGTTAAAATAATTTCATCACTTTTGTGTGGATGAACGTGCATTTTAATTTAATATAGTTATTTAATGGGGTTTGATTCTGAACTTTTATCTTCGATAAGTCAGTAGTGCCGTAGTGCAAGGTTTCATAATGCATGACAAAGCAATAACAACAAAACAATAATAACAACCAGGCACATTTTTACAGGTTATTCATCCTTGATAATAACTTTACTCATGAACTCTTGCTAGTGTAGCAGCCACTAAGATCAATGATTATGAAGTCAGACATATTTTACTGCATTTAGTTATTTATTTAAAATTGTTTACTTGAGCAAGTTTCGTCATTTCTCATGATGTAGAAATTAATTTATTACAATTACTAGGTGGCACGGTGGTGTAGTGGTTAGCACTGCCGCCTTGCACCTCCAGGGTCCGGGTTTGATTCCCGTCTCTGTGTGCATTGAGTTTGCTTGTTCTCCCCATGCTTGGTGGGTTTCCTCCGGGTTCTCCGGTTTCCTCCCACAGTCCAAAGATATGCAGGTTGGGCTAATTGGCGTTCCCAAATTGCCCGTAGTGTGTGTATGAGTGAGTGTATGTGTGTGTGCCGTGCAATGGATTGGCACCCTGTCCAGAGTGTACCCTGCCTCGTGCCCTAAGCCTCCTGGGATAGGCTCCAGGCCCCTGTGACCCTGAGTACAGGATAAAGCAGTATACAGGATGAGTGAATAAGTACTCATAAACCTGCTAATATTTGCTTATTTATTGCAAATACTCATAAAACAGGTGTTGGATGGATAATTCACTACTGTGAGTCTTACATAAATATTACATATTTCTATTTTATACTTTATTTTATTCTATTGTAACAAAAATAGGAGATTTTATATTTGTATTAATTCCAATTAGCATTTATGCCTTCTTACTCCCTTGTTTTTTCTTTCAAGGTCACAAACAGTTGTGTAAGCATTTCACTGTGTATCATACTGTGTATGGTTTTGTATGCGACGAATAAAAAAAATTGGATTTGAATTTTGAATAATTTAGACCTTTAAAAAATGTTTTTAGTTCTCAACTGCATAACCAAAGCATTTTGGTTTAAGTAGAGATATAGTCTGAGAAATTCTATTTCTTGTCTTAAATATGTCACAGATACTAAATAGCTATCTGTGCTGCATCTGTACAGGGACTATCAATAACTTTATCAATAATTAATTTACACTGTTAATAGGTCCAATAAGTAAAGCAATAATTACAACATGCAAGAACCTGAAATAATAAAAAATATGACATTAGTGTAATATGGGTGGCAGGGATTGAAGGATAAGATCGCTTGTCTTTTGTTTCATCTTTATGTGTACATTATGTTAAATGCCATTTTCTTAGAGATGCTGAGAACTTTAGTCTTGTCGACAATAAATCCCAAAGCCTCCTGTTTTTTTTCTATGGTAAAAGCACAGTGAACAGTTTGAGCTCATGCACTGGCAGCACATTGGGTGAAAAGTGCTTTGGGCTGAATGCATGACTCACTTTGTGTACTTAGTAAATGTTTGTTAAAAAAAAAAAAAATTCAGCTGAACGAATGTCACAAGTGAAGTATGCAGAAAGGTGAGACCCTTCCAAACCTGACATTTTGCATTTGTTCGAGCTTGCACTGAGGCATGTGTAAAAATAAAATCACATTACACGATCATGCCATTGACACAGGTTTGTTTCCACAGAATGACAGGTTAGTAATAATGTCAGCTTGAGTTTAAGACACTGACAGAGGAAAATTATACGACCCGATACACTGTTTACTTGATGAAAAGCCCACTAATGAAAGAAAACAAAAGTAAAGCTTTATTGTAATGACATGAAGAGAAGCATAGCCTGTCCTTCAGTGAGATTTTGTGACGGTCCAGATAAATGTGATGATATGTAATACTATTAGTGGATTATTATTCCGTTATTCATATTGAAGCAAATTGCTCAATAAAATCTATGCATTGTGCAATTCTCTGGTGAAACTAGTGGTAATGGTATGCATAGTAGGCATAAAGAGTGAGCAGTGTTTGGCTTCTGGGAACTTACACTGATCAGCAAAAACATTAAACCCAATATTGTGTAGATTACCCTTCTTGCACGAAACAGCTCTGACCCCTCAGGGCATGATTCCACAAGACCTCTGAAGGTGTGCTAGGGTTTCTGGTATGAGGACATTAGCAGCAGATCGTTTAAGTGCTGTAGGTTGCAAGGCGGGGCCTCTACGGATCAGACATGTTCGTTCGACGCATTCCATGGATGCTCGATTGGATTGGGATCTGGAGAATTTTGAGGCTGGATCAACAACCTTGAACTCTTTGCCTGCTAAGCCCCAGACGTGACAGGCTGTGATGCGCTGGGTATTCTTATACTTTTATATCTTAGTCAGCATTGACTTTTTAAAGGATTTGTGCTGCATTAGCTTTTCTGGGGGAGTGAATCAGTGGCCTTGGCTCCCCACAGGCATAAATGAGCCTTGGGTGCCCATGATCCTGTCACTGGTTTACTAGCTAGCAGTACTTAGTAATGCTGCTACAGTACTACAATAAAAACAACAACAACAACAACTATTTCAACTACTGTTACTGCCACTAACATAACTTTGTCTGCTGATGCTACTTTGACTAATGCTCCTCCTAATACTACTACTACTAATACATTAAAATGGAAATATTTAACACTTAGTATGCTTTTATTATTATTATTATTTGTATTTTTTAGAAAAGAAATTAAACACATAAAATACATAAGATGCAAACCTTCCTCCTCAGTGATCCTAAATAACATCAATGACCTTAAAACCACTGACAGATCAACGAATACCACTGATTATAATGCTACAGTAGGACCTCTCAAGGGGTGGAATACAGTACATTAAGCAGCAAGTGAACAGTTATTTTTTGATGTTGTAGCAAGCAGAAAAATCTAAATGACTGACAAAGCCCAAATTGTGATGACCAGACGGTCAAAATGGCAGGTGTTGTGGGGTGTTCCTGGTATGTACTGGTTAGTACCCAAGAAAAGTGGACCAAGGAAGGAGAACAGACTTACAGGATTTAAAGAATCTGCTGCTAATGTGTTGGTGCCAGACCTTCAGAGTTCGTGTAGAGTCCATGCCTCGATGGGTTAAAACATTTTTGGTGTCACATTGATATACATATGAAGAGAAGGATAACCCGTCTAGTCCGAACCCACACAAGAGCTACTGTAGCACAAATTGCTGAGTGCTGGCTGTGAGAGAAAGGTGTCAAGAGTACACAGTGCATCACAGCTTGCATTGTATTGGAGCTGTGTAGCTTCAAATCGGTAAGAGTGCCCGTACTGACCCCTGTCCATTGCTGAAAGCTCCTACATCAGAACAGGACCATAGAAGGTGGCCTGGATCTCTTACTTGGGGAAAAGATGCATGCCAACAGGATGCACAATGGGAAAAAGGCAAGGTGGTAGAGGCAGAGTGATGCTCTGGACAAGGGAAAACATTGGCCCTGCTAGTCATGTGGATGTTACTTTGACGTGTACCACCTACCGAAACAGATGAATGGCAATAAGAAAAAAATAATGTTTTTGCCAAAAGATGTAGAAAATAAACTTGAACAGTTTTGCATGTTTCCATCACAAAGCTCCTAAAAAGCACAAATGCCAAAATATGATTTTGGTCAAGGTGGCACGGTGGTGTAGCGGTTAGCACTGTTGCCTTACACCTCCAGTGTCCGGGTTTGATTCCCTGCCAGGTTCGATTCCCGCCTCATGTTCTCCCTATGCTTGGTGGGTTTCCCTTCCGGTACTCTGGTTTCCTCCTACAGTCCAAAGACCTGCAGATTAGGCTAACTGGCGTTTCCAAATTGCCCTTAGTGTGTGAATGACTGTGCGATTGTGTGTATGTGTGTGCCCTTCCATGGATTGGCACCCTGTCCAGGGTGTACCCTGCCTCGTGCCCCAGGTCTCCTGGGATAGCCTCCAGGCCCACCATGACCCTGAATACAGGATTAAGTGGGATAGATGATGAGTGAGTGATGCATTATTTAGCAAAATGCTACACATCCACCTCTCCCATTTTCGTCAAAATTAACACATTGGCCTGCAGTTATTTTATATATAGCAAACTAAGGCATTGTGTTTTTGTAGTGAGACATACTGACAGCCGGGTGTAACAAGGTAATGGGGTCTTTCACGTCACAAGTTTCCAGCTTATAGTTGAAATAGAGTAAATTTTAAATAGAAAAGAAAGTACACCCATGATTTTTGCCTGTGCCGTACTGTATGTTTAACTTAACATTCAAGAGTTTAATTTAGTTATTCTGGCTAAATCATATACAGTTCATAGATACAGGCAGACAATGGGAGTTTTAAGTGGTGAATATTTAACAAAAAGTCTTTATTTTATAAGGTAGATGATCTATAAACAGGATTTCTGAGATCATTCGGAAGGTAATGCAGAAAGCAGTGGTGTTGGCCTCACTTCTCATCCTGTGTGATTTGTGGACTCAGAAGCTTGTTTTTCTAGTGCATTCTACTCTGACAGACTGCCGTCGTTTGAAATAGCACCTCAGAGTTGCTTCACGAAGGCCATCTCGAAAGATCTGCACACATTCACACATGAAAATGCGATTTACCAGATGTGATCCCTGTGCGTGTGTTTGTGTCTGGGTTTGGCCAACGTATGTCATCCATGAAATCCTCACGTGAATATAGGGAAGCACGGCCAAAATTATCCATGAGAGTGAGAGAGAGAAAGAAAGAAGGAGAGAGGGAGAGAGAGCGATATGGTGACAGATGGAATGGAGTCACTGACTTCTTTATCTTCTTGACTTTGGCAGTCTGTCACTTCTGACTCGTCTGCTTTTTTTTTTTTTTTACATTAACAATGATCCGCCACTGAACTTCACATGTTTTAACATGCAAGTCACATGTGCATCCATAAATCCATTCATCCAGACACACAAAGACAAAAAGTAGCATGGTCATGCTCCTCCAGTCACCACAATGACATCCTAAATGACAGACGGCTCTTCTCAGATGTCAGTTCACATGGAACTGTGTCCCAAAACCATATTGATGTTTTTTTTTTTTTTTGTTCTTTTTTCCAGTTTTTCCAAAGATCTGACCCAAGACAACAGGCAGTCCAAATAAAACAGAGCAAGTCACATATACATTAGCTGAGGAGCACACATGTGGCATACAATAAGAGTTGAGGCGACAATGCAGAGACGTCTGTCTCAGGGCGGGACCGAAGTGTTAGTTAGCTGTAAATAGTGTGTTAGTGCAGGGTTAGTGTTGTGTGGATTGTCAATCAGGGAGACACACCCAAAGTGCTGCTAAAATTAAAGCTGAGCAACCACACTGTGTGAAAGTACTGTACCTTCTGAGATTATTTAAGCAAGCAGCCAAAGTCAATAATACTAATGTGCCAGTTACCAGGCTGTCAATAAAAAAAATGTATACAAAGCATAATTGTGTAAAGATCAACATGCGCACTCAGTACTGTGCAAAAGCCTTGAGCCACCTTTTATTACTTCATATTCTGCTTTCAAAGGTTGTAAGTTTTAATGTAGTATTGAGGAATAGTTCTCTAGGCTTTGGCTCTCATTTTTGGCAAGATTTTTGTCTCTCATTTTCAGTTCAGACTCTGTAGCCGGGTAGTTTTGGAGGAATGATTTTTGTTTGTTAAGCCACACAGTGGATTCATGCATAAAACTATACTGAACATATACTGAACTTCCAGTCTCACATAGTTTTATGCAGATCAATCCCTGCTATCCATTTTCACCCAAATGAGGATGGGTTCCCTGTTGAGTCTGGTTCCTCTCAAGGTT
>JAOTRS010000044.1:8109508-8122509 GCA_028565755.1 Dinotopterus cunningtoni
TGTGTGTGTGTGTGTGTGTGTGTGTGTGTGTGTGTTCGTATGTGTGTGCGTGCAAATTTGCGTCTGTTGCCCACAACCATCATTTAAGATCTTGTGGAAAACGCAGCATGTCAGAAATAGAAGTTAAGTTTGTTTTGTCTTTTGCTTTTATGGTGTTTGATTTGACATTCTAATTGCCACATGGTTGAGCAAAATATCATGAGGCTTGAAAACTGAACCTGCCTTGCAACCAAAACAAGCTATGTATAGAAAAACAGGCAAAGAAACACAATCTGCACAACAGTACCCAAGACTGTAGCAGTGAGAGAGATGCAGGATGGAAAGAAAGAATGAAAAAAGAGGAAAGGAAAATAAAAGACACTACAGTGGGGAAAATCGTCTTCATATTTTAGGATTCTAACTTTTTTTAACACATTACTAGCCTCTTTCCAGCAACTGTGTACTAAGGAAAAAGGAAGCACCGAAGTGTCAGGGCTTGTGTGAATAAATTCTTTACTTGTCATGATATTAGCTTAATAAATTAAGCTTTTGCATAAATTAAATAATCTTTCACATGTATTTAGCAAAACAAACAAACAAAATAACACAGAGACTCAGTATTGAGGTCATGAATGCAACATGAGAACTTGGTGGTAGCTAGTTAGCCTATTTATTTAACCTTACATAACTTATAACACAGTGTAAAGGTCTCGAACCACCTCTTATTTCTTCATATTAAATTAAATTATGTAGATAAAATTAAAGAAATGAGAACAAATGTTTTACTGCAACAGGCTGCAAAGTGCCTAAAGACAGATAAAAATAGTTAGTTTATGTAACAACCTCAGCAGCAACCTCATTTCCCCTCTCGTCTGTTCCAACCACTCAGTATTTACAGTAACATCACCAGTATACTAATCACCGGCCTGATCATCTGCACCCGTTTCTCACTGGTTCATGCATTAAGTTCATAGGTCACTGTGTGGCTTAACAAACAAAAAAACATTTCTGTGAAACTGCTCAGGTACAGGGACTGGACTGAAAATGAGAGACAAAACCTTGCCAAAAATGTCCTTCAGGAATTCTAGAGACTTCTATTCCTCGAGACTACATTAAAATACAAGATAGTCTGACTCTTGGAAAGCAAAATGTGGGGAAACAGGGGTGTCTCAAGACTTTTGCACAAAACAGTACATTTCTAGTAATTGTCCTAGTTAAGGCATGGTAAGATAATGTTTAAACAAGGGAATTTAAATCCTTATTGCTGTAAAAGGGTTGCAAAAATATGTTCTATAAGGAAAAAAAAACATTGTAGTCAACCTTTTACTGATTTCATAAAATGTTGCCTGTACATAAGCATTTATTTATTTACACAAACCATTGTCTCACATCGTTTCAATCCTGCATACTAGCAGTCATCAGATGGGTGCTGAGACAGACAGACAGATAGACAGACAGACAGACAGACGGAGAAACAGACAGTGAAATAATTGCAAGTGCGTGCTAGTGAGAAACACAGTTTTTGCTTCAATTAAGCAGAATAGCCAGTGTGTGTTCATCACAGAGATCGAGTCCTTCACCACAGGGGATTGCTAAATGAGATAAACTAGCTGTGCTTTCCCTAGCAGAACACTTCCAGAACTTTATATCTGAATATTAATAAAACAAATTAGAGGACAGATTGTGGTACATGTCATTCAAGGCTTGGAGTCCTTACTGTGTGTGACGAGGCAAAAATAGCAACAATAAACCGTTGAACTGGGCATGGCAGGCCTGTCTGGCTGTCTGCATGATCAAAGTGAGACAGGGCGGTGATACTGATGAGTGCTAATAACCCCGGGTCATACCACTGCACTGCACGGTGAGGGAGACTAACTGCAAATGAAAAGGAGCTAATGAAAATGTTTCAGTGAACATGACGATCGGGTGTTTGGAGGAATAAACACAATTTAGCAACATACAGTAATTCACTGACATTTTTTTCCATTTAGTAAGTTATAAAAACATTTGCATTTCCTGTATGTAGTGAACAAGAACTGAAATGCATACATAATCACCAGATCCAAATAATTAACACAATTATTATAATGCATATATTATATGCTCATAAGTATATAATTACCATAATTATTACTGTATGTTTGCTTATTAAAGTTAGTAATACAAGCTCACAGAGTTTTAGGCCATGGATCAATCCAGAGCTCAGGTTATTGCCTGTTCAAAATTTCATGTTCTCCTCATGCCACAGTATGTTTCCTCTGTGTTTTCCTGTTACTTTCCACAACCTTAAACCATGACAATCAATCAGTGGATACCATCCATCCATCCATCCATCTAGGAACCTCTGTAGTTTAACCAGGGATCGTGGAGACCATTGGCGACCATTGTATTTATTCTCATTTTATGACCGTGGTAAGAACTCCAGTAAACAATCACACAAGCATTTACACACTACGGGCAATTATGGAACAGCAATGAGCCTAATCTACATGTCTTTGGATTGTGGAAGGGAACCAGTGTACTTTGAGGAAACCCACCAAACATGGGAGAACATGCAAACTCCATGCACACAGAGCCCAAGGTGGGAATCGAACCTGGACTCTGGAGTTGCAAGGCGACAGTGCTAACCACCAAGCGACATCAATGGATTGGATGCTCTGAATTACTGTGTGTTCATGGTAATCTAAGATGGTAATGGATGTAGTCCCATTCTGGATGTATTCCTGCCTCATGCTCCCATTATGGCCTTCTGATCCACTAATACTGAAAATTTAGATTTTACTTTCCCAAAATCCTGTTTGACATCATCCATCATCACTATAAAAAAAAAAAAAAAAAAACTCTCTTCCTGCCAGAAAACGTGAAAGGTCAGGCTATACATTCTAAATGTAATTTCAGACTTCTAAATATTAATTTATTTCCTTTTAGAATGGAGTTCCTATCCAGACACTGAAAACAGAATTTCCCAGTTTGAATGCAGCCTTAATATACGATTAGTCATAAAAGGTAACACCCAAGAGGGAAAACATTTTAGAAGATACTGTCATAACATTTATCTGTGTAATTATGTGATAGTTTGGGAAAAACCCATCAGATGTCATTGATGAATTTCTGGCAAAGAACCAAAAAAAAAAAAAAAACCTACATACAGATGTGCACTGTTGTGCCCACTTATTCATAGCCTCCTTAGAAGTTGAGGGTAAAATATCCAGGCTACAATATATGGTAGATTGGACCAAATGGGTAGAACGATCCAATATAACAGAGGACACCTGAATTTGAACCTGAAGAGGATTTGAAATGAAAAATGGCACAAATGCATCTCTTGTGATTAGACCTATACCATTGTATAGAATACCAAAATGGAAAAACAATGTCGCCATTCGGAAGTTTCACGATTGGCCTGATTCAAGCAAAGACAGCAACTACAGCGATTGAAATAAATGGAATTGGATTAAGATCTGTCCAACACATTACTAATATCTTTTAGGATGGCGTGAACAGACAACTTTTACTGCAACTCTACACAATTGTACCCATCTGTACAGTGCAGTACAACTGCAACTGTACCCCAGTAGAAAGCAAATATTTGTTGAATAGTGAAATTAAGAGTATTTTTTCCCCCTCATGTAACTAGCTGGGTGATCATAAGAAAAACACTTGCTAATGAGAAAGCAGGAAAAAAGGCTTCAGTTTGCTAGCGAGCATAAAGGTTGGCCTGTGCAGGAAAGGAAACAGGTCATGTGGTCTGATGAGTCTAGATTGTTCCTATCCAAGAGTGATGGTCGTATCAGGGTAAGAAGGGAACATGTGAAGCAATGCACCCATCATATATAGTGGCCACTAATGACCTGAATGTACTGAATGACCACGTTATACCATCTAAGCAGATTTTGTTTCCCGATTATGGGAGAATATGCCTGTGCCAGAATAAGCACGCACACACACACACACACACACACACACACACATCTGTCAGTTCTAGTTCCCCCATATTTCACACTCTGTCCCTCAGGTTGTTTAAGAGATGATGAGTTTGGAAAATGCTTCCTATGATGGAGGTTAAATAGGAACCTGACCCGCGCATTTCTGCAATGCATCTGTAATACTCTGTGCAGCTCTGGGTGCAGCTTAGCAAGCAACCAACAAACACTCAGCTTATTTACATTTAGAATGCTGAGCATTTCACTGTTGTTAAACATTAACTTTGTGCATGAAAGAATGCCACGTAGTCGTGAAACCACATTTGGGGAAGATAGTTGGAATGTTTACTAATATGTAACACACAATGTGGTGCCTTTGAAGTTGTGTTGCTGCATTTTATGCGACAAACACATGTACAGTGTGAATAAATGTTATGGCTAGTTCAGGGGAATGTTGTAGGTAAGATTTTAGTGTATGTGCTTATTGAGGTCAACAACTATAAGCCTAGCTGACTAATGTTACCTGAAAAGTTCCTTCTTTGTAATAAACGTGCTATAGTTTCTGTTCAAATTTGATTTGCGATCATTGTTTTAATTGGGATAAAAAAATTACATGCTTTAACTTCTCCATTATACAGTAGAATAATAATATAAAACTATAATGATAATAATAATAATAATAATAATAATAATAATAATAGCAACCAATGTTAATTGTCACTGAGGTCAACCCTATCAGACTTGTAAATTAGACATCAATTTTACACTTATTAGCAAATATTGCTCAATTGCACACCCTGATTGTACAGTATGCTATTTATTCAGCCTGTTATCATTTGGTAGTTCTTAATTAAGTATTTATTAAGTTATTAATTTATAGTAGAAGAAACCTACTTCTTCAAGTAGATACCTGGCTAACTCTTACATTTTCACAGGTATTTAGTTTTATCTTTCATTTATAAATCATCCTCTAGAAAGATGAAGCTACCATAGCTAGTGCTCTTGAGATTCACAACCTGTAGGCTTAGTCATGATTTAACTTAGTGTTATATATGTTACTGCCGAAATTTAAACACATGTAGATTATTTTAAATGACTTTCCTAAAATGCCTGTAGTGTGTGCCTTGCGATAGATTGCCACCCTGTCCATGGTTTCCCTTCCACATGCCCTAAGTCTCCTGGGATAGGATTCAGGCCTCCCACGACCCTGTATACAGGACAAGCAATATAGAAGATGAATTAATAAAATTAATTCTGATAGTCATTACAACATTTTTCCTGATTATAATATTCCATAAACCATGAATTCTCTTACAGGCCTAATAGCAATATTATGATTCCAACTATAATTTGGGTGGTCCTAAGATGAAGCTACTGTACCATGGTTTGCAAGATTTTGATTACATAAAAAAAAGTGATCCCCTTGAAAGGATAATTCAAATTTTGTTATTCTTAAAAGCACAATCCTAATTTATGTCAATAAAAACACAGTTCTGATTCCAACATTTTTAAAAATGATTATGAGCATTTATAAAACATGTTTTTGATGCCGATTTTTATTAAAACATGATTACATTGAGAGAGTCTTCAGACTTTTATAATCTTAAAAATACAGTTTCAGGTCTGATATTTAAGTAAAAGCATGACTACAGTTCCAATCATATTAAAAACAGAATTCAGATTCTGAACAGTTTTAAAGTCAAATCCCACTCTGATATTCCTAAAACCCTGATTTTGCCTGCTATACTCTTATAATTTTGATTTCAAAAGCATAATTACAATTCTAATAGTCCTTAAAGAACATGTCTTATTCTGAAACACATAAAAGCTAAAAAAATTTTCCCCAATTTTTCATGTTTATAGATTGTATGAAAAAAAAATTCCACTTAAATCAATAAAGTGTGACAGTAAGACAGAGCGATGGACAGACAGACGTGTAGTGGAAGCCATCTCACGTGTTGCAGTGCTCTTGACAGGCAGTGTGGACAATGCGCTGGCCCCTCCGAGCCCCCATTAAAGCAGCCCGTAGCCTTCAGGCCAGCGGATTAGTGTGAATACACTCATTTCCCCAGGTAGCGGATTTGCCTTCCATTAGCCCGTGGCCCCTCTGCTCCACCGCCAGCGCAGGTCAATTATCCGCTAGGCCCGGTCAGGTACTCACACTTAATTGGAAAGTTCATAACAGCCAGTGCCATCTGGAGAGGAGAAACTTTGATACATCGGTTTCCAAATATGAACATAATGAAGTTGTTTGTGTAGGGGGCTTTGTGTAGCGCAGTTTGAAACCGAACATCGTTAGTGCTGAGGTTGGAAGCATGAGGACAGAGAGAGAGAGAGAGAGCGAGCACGCACGAGAGAGAGATGAAAATGTAATGCTGCTGATGTGTGTGTTAGTCATCCAGCTTGGATAGAGGAGAAAAATCATAAGTAGTGTGTAATATTTAAGCTGACAGCAGCGGATAGAGCTTATTACTTTATGCTTTTTTTTTTAATATGCTATGGTGTTCTTGCTATCATTTTAGACATTCAGGCTGGAAACATAATGGCAGAAAATTAAACATGTATGCATAATCAATAGAAGCAGGACTTGCTGAAGCATTGATTATCTACACTCCACATTTCCATTTTTTTTTTTTTTTTTTAAGATACAACATTCTACTTTCATACATATTTCATTGCCCTGTGAGGGTTTGGAGTCACCTGTCTGGGGACACTGACAGATGTCTGTCCTGGTTGATTCCAGGCCACATCGATGGGGGTGGAGGATCCCTCGCTGCACCCCCACCACCTCGGCACTGGAGGGTCCCATCTGTTGGGTGTCTTGGGTTCATCGTCCGGATGTAACGCCGGCTGCCAGGCTGCTTGTATACCGATAGTGTTTCCTGTTTAAGGCACACAGAGTGAAATCCAGCCTGACTACAGTGGACGTGACTTGGTATTTCAGCGTGTGTACACTCGGGAGGGTTGAACCCGAGATGAATGTGCAGACGGATGAACGGTCTGATGTTTTGGCAGCAGCTGCTAAAGACGACTTCAAGAGTTAAGTTGAAAGAGACGTGGCGTGTCGTGACATATTTAAAATCAAGATGCCTGACTATATCAATATCCGAGAAGAATTTAATAGCAGGTGCCTGCAGCTTCTGTAAATGAATTAAATTGATATATGAGGTAATACTATATACAAAGAGGTGGCGGGTTCATGAATGCATTGAGCTAATTAGCACTGTGTTATCCAGAAGACTCAGCAGATATTTGGCAATGGTCATATTTAATCCTGTATCCAAGGTGGTCCTGCCACTGGGGGCCTGAATTGATCTGACACCTTGGCCCTTGGCTATAATGACCTGCCAATATTTGGCGCTGAGAAAAAGAGAAGAATGCGGATCATCGTCCCTTAGCATCTGTCTCACCAGAGTTTTCTATGAGAACTGGGTTCGATATCATATCATCCTGACGAGAAACCTTTTTTCGTTTTGCGGTCATTGATACCAATATATAAAGCCTTGTGCTGTATTTACTACTAAAATGTATTATTTATGTATTATAAACTTTAGGGATGTCATGATGTCCATCATTAATGAACACTGTAATGACAACTTATGTTATAAACCTGTCATGGTATTGTTATGTCAGGCTTATGATGCGTGGTTATTAGAAATATAAATTACGATTAAGGAAACAGACATAAGGTTTCATGCCTTGGCAATCCTGCAATGACTAAATGCCCTTTGAGTTGAAGATTTTCCACTAGGAATTTTTTGTTTCTTGCCGTTATCTTAGATAAACAAATAATAATAAATAAATTCTCAGTACCTCTTCCTTCACCAAAGTTTGTCAGGTGAAATAAACACGCCGTATGACTGAACCTTTAATCAGAGCTTCTGGTATTAGCGAGAAGCAGCCAGGTGGCAATGTTTTTTAGGGTTTATTTTGAGCAAATGTCATCTCGCTCCCAGTGTGTTTCCTTTTCTGACTAATCAGGTTCTGCCAACCTGCCAAGACTGCAAGGGGAGTGGTAATGAAGTAGCGCGCGCATCCTGCTCCTGGAAGAGGCTGCATCGCTGATTGAAGTCGGAGCAAATTAAATCCACTATATTGTCAGAATTTTTGTATTCACGGCTGCATGAGTATCTGTGTGACTGTTCACACATGCATTAACATGCGTAAATACACTCGCTCGCAAATGATTTTGTTGGCCTGGTGCTTTGTAAGAAATCGTCTACGTGTATGCATGATATCTGTCAAAACCTGTGTTGAAGACCAAAATAAAAGGTATGGATTTTCTTACCAGAACCAGCTCCATTTTTCAAAGATCAAGTCTCAAGGAAAGGTGCTATGACTTCTCTCAGAAGAAGAGGAATACAAGGTTTAAAACTCAAAAGTCCAAAGCCTTTTCAGCTTGATAGATCCCAGACAGGTCAAGCATTCAAGTAACAGCTATAGAGCATTCCAACACTCCAACTTCAGCCTCCATGTTTAATATCCATCATGGCAGATGAACTCTTTGATTAAGCTCAGTTCCTCATATTCAAACTCTTCATATCAGTGTAATCTCTAGGACGTTTTTTTTTTTTTCCACCACTTGCATTTTAATCAAGGAAAAAAGCTTGAAATTGTTTTCTTGATTCAAACTTTATTTATTTTTTTTATTTTATAAAATGTCAGGAAAGATTGCTGCAAAGCAACACAGTAGTAGAGATATTACAGAAAATTATGACATGCTACAGCAGAGACTTTTAAATGAGATGATTGAATCTAACACCATAAGGTTGTTTTTTTTACTTGTTAGTTTAGGAGAAACTTTAAAATGTGCTATGAAGAACCACACAAAAGAAGTACGGTATTCTATTTCAGGGTTTCAAGTTGAATACCTTTAGGAAGCCAATATTGTTTGATTATTCATAAGAACCCATTATTCTAAGAGTAACCAGTACAATGTTATATTTATTCATCCACTGACTCATTCACTCCCTCACTAATTTCCCATACTGCCCATTACAGGACACAGGCACTCACACACTCACCCAATCTCATGCTAAGGGCAATTTGGAAACACCAATTAGCCTACAACATACAGTATGTCTTTGGGATATGGGGCAGGACTTGATGGGTGCCTTTAATGTACAGGGAAAGCATACAAACTCCAAATAGAGTACAGTCTTCAGCCACACCTTATTTCTAATTTGCTTCCGAAGAGCCGGACTTTCATGTATTTGTTTAATGTTGTCTTGAGGAATACATCTCCAGGGTTCCTAAAGGATGTTTTGGGCTCCCATTTTTAGTCCAGTCGCTGTACCCGAGTAGTTTCAGAGAAATACTTATTTAGTCATGCAGTGATCTATAAATCATTCAGTCATTAAAAAAAAACAAACACATCTACCTTAAGGCATGAACCAGTGATAAACAGGTACAGATGATGACAGATGATCAGGCCGGTGCGGTGGTTAGTATACTGCTGATGCTGAATGCTGAGTGGTTGGAACTGATGATAGGGGAAATGAGGTTGCTGCTGAGGTTGTTAAAAACAAGCAAAAAAAAAAAAAAAGTGTATCTTTAGGCACTTTGAAGCCTGTCGCTGTAAAACATTTGTTCCCATTTCTTTAATTTAATCTTCATAATTTAATATGAAGAAATTAAGGGTTGGCTTAAGACTCTTGCACAGTACTGTACACAAACCAGGGGCAATATTTAAACCCCCAATGTTAGAGGTGCGAAGCAACCACTGAGCCACTGTAACCCTGAACAAAGTTTTAATTAAGAAATTGCTTTGGCCCTTAGTCATGTAAATCAAAGAAGCGTGAAAAGGTCCTAATTTCAAAGAGTGCTTTGGAGAGGGTTCCAAGTGGAAGTTAATTATACAAAGTATAAGTAACTAAGAGTGTACACAAGGGCAAAGCTAGTCAGTGTGGAAATTAAGCAACTCTTGGGGGAACTGGTTATATGGTTCTACAAGCAGAACACTTCATATCAAGATGCTATCAAAAAAAATAAAAATTATGGGAGGGTCCAAGTAAAATCCCTTCAGATATTTAGTTATTTAATTAGGATTGTATATTATAAAAAGTCTGGATTAGTAACTGGTTAGAAACCCAGGCAGATAGTTTCATATTAATAACAACCAAATGTGTGGCTGAACAACTATTGCACGAAAACCTTTTTTTGTTCCAAGAGTTTAAACTGCAAATCATATGCTTTGATTGAAGCAACGTTTCTATTTGAATTCATTGAATTGAATAAAATAAATCACAGTGTGTTAAATCACATTTACTACATGGTCACTTTCTCCAGGGAGACTGAAAAAGCAATGAGTTTTTTTGGGTTAAGCTGTGTGTAGCCTGTGGCCCGGTGTAGTCCAGGCTGAAATATTGATGAGTGTATTACAGCCTGGTCTTCATGAGGTCAATGCATACAGCGGGAAGCTAATGGAGCGTGCAAGCTGTGGCTCTCCTGGGTCAAATGTGTTATCTCCAGGAAAAAACTGGAGATAACACATACACACACTTGCACAGAGCCTCAGGTATGGCTCCGAGGTAAAAGTGCATATCAACATGATGGAGGCCCTCAGGAATTTAGAAGAGCCCTTCGTTTGAAGAGACAGTCAATGTCTTTAGGACCTGAAGCTGGAGGCTGCCGCATAAAGACCTGCTCTTAGGATATCTACCAGTTTTGTCTTTTCAGCCATCTAACTTAGCAACAATTTAGAATTCTCACATTCAAAGCGATTTCTTTCCTTGAGAACATGCAGGAAATTTGATGGGGCGATTCAGGGTGACACTGTTTTCTTTGGCCGGAGAGGCACTTTGCGTGATTACAGAATGAGTTTTTCCAGACTTTTCCTTACGGTCACCACAGAAGGCAATGGAGACCCAAGAGATCGTCTCATTTCCTGTCAGAGCGCGCACACACACACACACACACACACACACACACACACACAACATATGTTAATTCAGGCCTCCACATCTGGCGCCCTTTCGTTTTTCCTTTCCAGACCTGAGAGGTGTGTGTGTGTGTGTGTCTCAAACTAGAGTTTGGGGAATCGATGGAATTCAGATTCATCATCGGCTGGAAAGAAGTGCAGAGTAACCCTGCTGAAGGATATAAATATGATATTTAAGCAACATTAAGGCAATGACAAATTGAATTATTACATTAATTCCATATGAATAAACACCAGACCAAGGAACATGTAGTATTCTTTAAAATAACTATATTTAAGGAACATTATTATTAACTGCTGCACAGCTTCAACATCCTATCTATCTATCTATCTATCTATCTATCTATCTATCTATCTATCTGGTATTGCTTTTTTATTATTATTAATATTATTATTTATTTGTGTGTGTGTGTGTGTGTTTGAGCTTCACCTTTGTATTTTATCTCTACTGATACCTGGTTTTGTCTTATTGAAGCTCTTAACTTTAGCATCATTTTTTTTTTTTTTTTTGCATTTTGTAAGCCGTAAAAACTGTGGTATGAAAATAAATCTTTAAATCTGCATGGCTCTTTGTCTGCTCCAGCTAAAACAAAAAGTGCATTGCTTATTAACACATTGTTCCCTGCAACATACACACAAACAACTTTCTTTCAAAATCACCCAGATGCAGTAAAAAGCACCAACAATAATACATTAACTAGACTAGTTAAGTCTCAATTACAAATCCTTAAACCCTTGTGATACTACTGTAAGTAAAGCTCATTCTCGGGTCCAGTGCGTCTGCTTTGTGTTATGCTGTGTCGGAAATGCCAATCAGGACCGGAGCGTCTTTCTCCTCCGTCTTCCCTGCAGAATGCCTTCACTTTCTTGATTATGCTGAGATGACTGTAAGGGATGCTGGTGGAAGCTGGCTAATGAGCATCCTGGAAAAAAAAAAAAAAACAAAGAAGAAGAGGCTCGGTTTTCTCTCTGCGCTTAGGAAAATGCTCCTGTGGGTACATACAGAATGCTCGGAAACAACATCAGCAACAACCACAGCAACAACCACAACACCAACAACCATAATGATAAGAACAACAGGTATTGGCTGCATGGCTGAGATTAACAAACAGCACTGAATAAGGCAGAAATGTAGTGCAAGCAGTTTTCAATTCCCTGGTGCAATGATTTCAGAGTCAGCACAGAACATTTCCCAGAGTTACACCGCTCATAATAAGTAGAGGGCTACAAGAAAAAGTCAGGGTTTACTTGAATATTACATGTTGGGCACAAAAGAAGAAAAAGAAATAGAAAAACAATTGGTTAGGACAGGACCATCTGGCACTACTGTTCAATACTCCACAAATTCCACAGAATCAAATATAAAGTCCACTGCCTAATCCTCGGATTAAATCAGATAAAAAAATTATATACACTGATCAATATTAAAACCACTAACAGTTGACATGAATAACTTTGATAATCTCATTACAGTGGCACCTGTCAAGGGGTGGGATACAGTATATTGCGCACCAAAGTGAACCGTCAGTTTTTGAAGTGTAAGGATTTGAGAGTGATTTTGACAAGGCCAAATTGAGATGACTAGACGGGTGAGCAAGGGCACCTCCAATACAACCGGTCATGGGGGATGTTCCCATATGCAGTGGTACCTAGTAAAATGGCAACATGATCAAGGGAGCCCAAGGCTCACTGATGGAAAAAAAAAGTGCCTCTCTGGTCCGATGCTACAGAAAAAAATGGTTGAAAAATATTCTGGGCCAGTCCGGTCATCTATATTGAACCATGTCCTTAACTGAAAGGTCTCCTACAATGGGAACATGAGCATCAAAATTCACCACGGAGCAGTGGAGGACAGTGGTCTGGTCTAATGAATCACATTTTGAGAGGAGAAGAAGGTCACTGTTATAGACTATGGCAAGAAGGCAAGCTGGGGGAGGCAGTGTGATGCTCTGGGCAATGATGTGCTGGGAAATCTTTTACAAACCACCAATCTGAACATTGTTGCAGACTAAGTATGCCCTATCATGGCATTTCCATAAATCAGCAGGATAAAGTTCCCTGCCACACCACAAAAAAAAAAAAAAAAAAAAAAAAAACCTTAAAATTGGTAAAAAATTAAATTTTTGTTTTTGTTTTTAAAATTTTGTTTTAGTTTTTTT